>MCJB01032357.1:39391-81336 GCA_002018475.1 Nicotiana obtusifolia | reverse complement strand
AAACATGTTCCTTATCTCTTTACGAGTTCACCCATATAAGATTCGTCGTGTTTCGACTTTGAATCGGCCTTAATCCCCAATTTTCATATTTTCTTGAAATTGAGAAGAACCCTAGGTTCTTCTCTTTCACAAATTCGTGAATTTAGAATGGGGTTAAGCATAGAAATTACGTTCTAAGAGGGATTTAGGGCATAAAATACTTACCGATGTTTTCCTTGAAGTTTCCTCTCTATTTGTTTCCCACTTCTCTTTAATCTTCTTCTTAACAACTCCCACTTGTTTCTAAGGTGTAGTAATCCCTCTTTCTTGCAAGATTTACCACGAAATCCACGTTGCGAGTGTGTTTGGGGTTGATTTTCGGTGGTTCTTTGGTGTTTGGAATTGTTCTCAGTCGTGGGTTGTTTCGTATATCTGAAGGGCAAAATGAGCCCTAGGTCTTATTTAATTGGGTTAAAAATCAGCAAAGGTTACTGAAATAGCCATTTTAGTGACCCTTTTGCTGATTTCCTTTCTTTCTTTTACAAAAATTACTCTAACTTTTTCATACGAAGTCCGATTTGGAAGATTCTTTTTGCTATGGCTCCGTATTTTCAAGACGGAGCTAATTCTTCAAACAAAATTGAATTTGGAGGTCGTTTGCTAATTTTAACATCAATTACACCAGAAAATCTGAGGTAAATGCTTTATAGAGTGGCGAATTTAGTTCCGTTAACCATTCAAAATTCACCCGAGACCCCCGGGACTTTATCCGAACATGCACACATGTTCTATAACCTCATTCAAACTTGTTCCAATCTTTGGAACACTAAGATGAACATCGATTTATCAGATTTGCCTTGAAAGCAATCTTTGGAACTCTAAGGATCCGAAATTCGATCCTTCGATCCGAACTCGACCAAACGAAGTCCGAATGGTCTGAAAATTTGCACGCAAGTCCAAAATTAGATAAGGAACCTACAGCAACTTTCGGAATTTCATTCCGACTTTCGGATCAAAATTCGACCTATCAACCGGAATTCCGAACTTCCTCGATTCAATTCTCACGTTGTTCGAGGTCTATTAAATATATTCCGGTCACTCGTCTAAGTCATATATTCTATCCCGAAGCTAGTCGAGTCGTCGGATTTCAAATCCGAGCCTTCTAACTCAAAAGTCAAATCCATGGTTGACTTTAGCGACTTAGACTTTCTTAAATGAGACCATTTGTCTCATATTCTTTCAGTCACTTCGAGTACATTTAACTCGACTTAATTTCACACAATATAAATAATGAAATAGCTCGGGGAAATAAAGTGAGTCATCACAGTTTCGAGGTATAGTGGGGAATCGGTGTTACCCAAAGTAGCATAGTTCTATAGTTCGCCGAGAACGGCCTTTAAGAAATTTCACTGCCTTGTTATTTTTGATGTGGCCTTTGGACTTCGTTAACCCGGAATGGTCTTAACCTTTTAACTCGGGCATTGCAAAATAACCTCCGTGCCCTCAGGTTTTGTTAACCCGGTATGACCTTAGCCTTTTAATTCGGGCATTGCCAAATAAGCCATGTGCCCTCGAGTTTTATTAACTCTGAACGACCTTAGCCTTTTAATCCGGGCATAGCCAAATAAGCTTCGTGCCCTTGAGTATTATTAACTCCAAACGCGCATTTTTCCAGGTTCAGCTTCATGTTGTACTGCTTCAATGTGCTAAATGTTTCTTGCAATGGCATAAATGGTCCTCTGCTCGCAGGGACTTAACTAGCATGTCATCAATATAAACCTCCATTGACTTCCCTAATTGTTTGTCAAACATTCGGTTCACTAGGCGTTGGTATGTGGCACCAGCATTTTTTAACCCAAATGGCATTACATTATAACAGCATGTGCCATATTTAGTGATGTAGAAAGTTTTTTCCTAATCACCCGGGTCCATCCGTATTTGGTTGTATCCGGAATATGCATCGAGAAAACTAAGGGTTTCGTGGCCAGTAGTAGCATCGACCATGCGAGACGGGCAAGGGAAAAGAGTCATTGGGACATGCTTTATTCAAATATTTATAATCTATACACATTCTTAATTTATTCCATATCTTAGGGACTACCACTGCGTTAACTAACCAATCCGGGTATTTGACCTCCAGAATAGACCTTATCTTTAAAAGTTTAGATACCTCATCTTTGATGATAGCATATTTGATTTCGGACCGGGGACTCCTTTTTTTGCTTAACTGGATGGAACTTCGGATCCAGGCTCAGCTTGTGAGTGGTTATCTTCGATGGGATACCTGTCATATCGAGGTGGGACCAAGCGAAACAGTCTTCGTTAGTTACAAGAAATATTGAATGAGTTTTGTCCTAAGCTCGGGGCTTAGCCCCATGCCCTGGTATACCTTTCGATCGGGCAAGTCCTCTCGCACCATGGCTTGTTCCAGTTCTTCGACCGTCGATTTAGTGGAATCGATATCATCTGGGGTGATAAACGATCTGGGGATCCAATAATCATCATCTTCGATATACACTTGTTTGTTCATACCTGTCGAAGATGGTATCTGTGATTGCTATTTCATTCTATCCTCGATCAAGGGGCTCAGAAGTAGGTACTTCCTCGACCGCGAACATTTTTTTGTGGCCGGTTGCTCCCCGTAGACAATTTTAACTCCATCGGGCGTTAGAAATTTCAACACCTTGTGCAGTGTCAAAGGCACCGCCCTCATGCCGTGGATCCACGGTCTTCCGAACAGGCTATTGTACCTCATGTCCCCTTCGATAACACAGAGCTTTACTTCTTGTATGGTTCCAGCAATATTTATCGGCAACGTTATCTCAACCTTGGTGGTCTCACTCGCCATGTTGAACCTGTTAAGAACTCGGATTGTAGGAACGATCCGGTCTAGCAGACCGAGTTGCTCCACGACCCTTGCTCGAATGATGTTGGCCGAGCTACCTGGATCGATTAACACACTTTAATTCAAACTTTATGTACGATTATAGATATTACCAGTGCATCATTGTGGGGCTGTATATTTCCTTCCGCGCCCTCATTTTTGAAAGACAAAGTCCCCCTTGGTGTGTACTCCCGAGTCCGTTTCTCCCTAGTAATAAATATTTTGGTGCGTTTCGACGTCGGCCCCTAAGGGGTGTCGACTCCATCGATGATCATGCTGATGACGTGTTCAGGTTCTTCTTGCCCCATCTGTCTATCAGAACTCCTATTCCCGAAATAATTTTTAGTTCGGTCACTCAGGAATTCTCAAAGGTATTTGTTAAGCAGCCGGGCTACTTCCTCTCTCAGTTGCCGACAATCTTCCGTTCTATGACCGTGAGTGCCATGATATTTTCACATTTGGTTAAGATTCGGATCGGATTGTAGTGGTCGAGGCCATTTGGTATCTTTGATGCGACTGATAAACAATACAATGGTGGTAGCATCGACATTGAAGTTGTACTCCAATAGCCGTGGTGCTTCTTTATGCACGATGGGCCTTTCAAAGCCGTTTTTGGTCATGAGTCCCCAGCTGCTCTGGCCTCGATTATTTCTCCTTTTATTTCTTAGGGGGTTCTGCCCGGATACATCAATTTTTCTATCCTGATGATACGGCTGATGTCGATCCCTGTTCGATCTTGATTCGCGATCAATATCCCTTCTGACCCTATCAAGAGTTCTCATGGGATAAATGGACCCCTAAGGGGCCCCGAGTTGATCCTCTTCGACTCTGATTTTCAACTGGTACCGGTTATGTATGTCAGCCCATGTAACAGCCGGGTACTCTATCAAGTTTAGCTTTAGCTGCTGTGAAGCCACTGAGCTTCGAATATTGAGTCCCTGGGTGAAGGCTTGAAGAGCCCAATCGTCAGTGTACGGAGGTAGATCTATCCGTTCCATTTAAAACCGAGGCACGAACTCCCTGAGCATCTCATTATCCTTTTGTTTGACTTTGAAAAGGTCCGATTTTCTTATTTTGACCTTGATGGCACCCGCGTGTGCCTTCACGAAAGAATCTTCAAGCATATCAAACGAGTCAATAGAATTAGGAGGTAAGTTGTCATACCATATCATGGCTCCTTTTGACAGGGTCTCACCAAATTTCTTTAATAGAACGGATTCGATCTCATCATCCTCCAGGTCATTCCCTTTGACAGCACATGTATATGAGGTTACATGCTCGTTCGGGTCGGTCGTTCCGCTATACTTGGGTATTTCAAGCATACGGAATTTCTTGGGAATCGGCTTCGGAGCCGAGCTCGGTGGGAAAGGTTTGCACGAACTTCCTGGAATCTAGGCCTTTCAACAGCGGGGGTGCCCCTAGGATTTGGTCTACCCTGGAGTTGTAGGTTTCCACCTTTTTGTCATTTGCCTCGATCCTTTTCTCCCCTGATTCTATCCATTTTGTCAGCTTCTCGAGCATCTTCATAATTTCGGTGTTCGCCCCTGATTCACATTCGATTGACCTTCCTACGATTGATTCATCCCTGCGGGCGATTTCCCGGGAGGGGACGGGCTCAATCTTCATAATTTTCGGTGTTGGCTTCGATTTTGCAACTGAGCTTTCGCCGTCTGTTGAGCCTCTAACATCTCAAAGATCATCCTAAGGCTGATCCCGTCCCCCTCAACGTTCTGGGGGTTTCTAGCTATTGATCGGACTCCTCCATGAACGCTCTTTGCGGGGTCGGTAGGAGGATCCACATCAACTGCCATATGTGATTCAGCATCAATTGGGTCAGCAAACGGGATCTCGTTCCCGGGCGCTAGTTGTCGACGTGCAAAGGTGCCAACTGAGAGTTTGACATTTCTGTATTATAGCCTGGAATCAAAGACACTTCAAAGAACAAGTGTGAAGCAGTGTGTGTGTGTAATGAAAATTGTATCAGATAACTACTATTATCCTTAGCCCCACGGTGGGCGCCAAAATGTTTACCCTCGAACTTGGATAATAATTGAATTTATACGCGGTTTTAAGGATATGTGAACTAGTTTGATACAAAAATGAGAAATCAAATTGAAAATAAAGTTAATGTTAGAAATAAATGCAAGCCACACAAGTTGGGCAGCGTTGGCCTTGTATGCTGAGCACCCTCGAGTAAAGAAATGTTGCAATCAAAGTTGGAAAAAAGACAATTAGATAATAAGTGCTAAAGAGGCCAATATGATACTATTTCTTTAATCATCACGAACGGATGATGTCAATACAAATAACTAGACCCCCTTGATATATTAGGGGAGTTCTACTTCAAGTACAATTCTATATTAGCTAAAAAATTATCTGATTTGCTAATTAAACGGTTCCATCGATTCGTGCCGAAATTCCCGCCGTGAGGCTCAACCTGTTACAGATATTTTGGCTTTCCGTTACTCGAGCCAGATGATCTTACCTCGAACACGTTCGGCATCGAGGTCAGTCCCGAATCCAGGGCTCAATATTTTCGAGGGGAGACGCTCTAACTTCATATCATGCTTTTGATGAAATTCGGGGTCAATTCTCCAGTCCTTCGTATTCCGAGCTCGATACGCCATGTGTCAATTGAGCCCGATTTCGACCGTGTACATATATGACATTTTTTCCAGAGATCAGTAAAAAAACACTACAGATCTTTAAAATTAACACAAGACTTTGTAAGGTCATTTTCTTCTATTCAAATTGCAAGGGAGCAAATGACGTTTTTTCCACAATAAGACTAGATCCATGCTACAGATCATGGAGTACTACTTTCCCTCTGAAAAGGAAAGGTTTTAGTAATGTCAGAGAACTATTTTTAAACCACTATGTTGTACTACATACAAAAGCATTTTGATAAATGAAGTTTTTACTATGCCACAAAACAGAATTTTGAGACACTCTTTGTGGTATTCAGGAACGAGGCTAGAGTTATGGAGCAAATTGTGGAAGATATAATGGCTAAGTTGGGTGGTCAGAGACAAGCCAGCAATCCTGAAATCTAGTTGGAATGGAGTCACAATCACGATGAGATTGTGATGAAACCAATCTCATCGTGATAATTGTTCAATGACTCTCTTTCTTGGTTCGTTTCTATTTTGCATCTCAGGGGTCACTAGGGATATTTGGTTTTGTAATCCATTATAAATGTTACTTTCTTTCTTCATTTTGTTTCTGTTAAAATAACAAAAATACACATTATGCCCATAATTTTTATGTTGAAACTGTGCCTGTATTGATTATTGATGTGCAAAAAGTTATAATTCTGAGTGTGGCATCTCAAACTTTGTACAAGTTCATTGAGAAGAGACTACTCGTATTTGTTGAGGAACAATAGTTTTAGTTTCTCAATAGGATTCGTAAGGTAAGGTTTAGCTCGATATGTTTTGCTTAGGTATATGCCTTTGGATACAGACCAACGGCTATTAGATTATATGCCCTCGTGAGACACTATTGCCGGCAGCTACACCATGACTCCTGTACATGAGGCTGCTACAAAGGCAATGTGAGGCGCAGAGGAGTAATTATATAGCCAAGGCATATAGGCGACACTACTCGAGCTATTGTCCCCCTTACTTGTACTTGTCCTTTTGTGTACCGTTTTCTTTATTTATAAAATATTATAATTTGTGGAAAAAAAAATGTTTCTCCCCAAGCGATACACATGATTTATCAGAAATTTTGTTGCAAGCTCTATTGTCTTTCTCGCATAGTTGTGTTGCTTCTCCATTCTGAGACAGAAATTTATGATTTTTAAATGGTTTCCGCGTTAGAAAAATTGTGTTCTTTTTAATCATTTCCGCCGTGTCATATTTCTATAGATAAGATATTTATTCATTTATCTACGGCGCTTATTTCATTTGTAATCTTATTGTGAATAAAAAAGAGATAGTCAAACTGAAAATTGCCGACGTCAATGAAGTCATATTAAACAATACTGCAATATTGCTTCCTTCAATGATATCATACTAGTATTAAATATTGTCGCAAATATTAGAGAGTAGGTAGCGATAAAATAGAGAGTTAATATATTCAATGACTACAGAAGGTTAGTAGAAGATTCATACACTAGCTGCTTGCTTTAAAAATTCATTTGTAGCTGGTTGAGTTGACGGACTCTCTCAGTTTTTTCCTCAATACATTTTCCTGGAAGATGATGATATATAATATTTAGCACTTTCGATTAGGATATTGATCTTTCACAAGTTTTATCGTTCTTAATTATAATAGTGAAGAGTGAAGACACCTCTGCATAAATACAAGTTGCTGCTAATTATCGTTCTAAGTACAGGAACAAAATGAGCTCTTTACTTCATTCTTCTTCCTCTGGTTTTTCCCCTGATCATACTCTTCGGTGGAGTTATGATGTTTTCTTAAGTTTTAGAGGTGAAGATGTACGCAACACATTTGTCGGCCATCTCTACGATGCTCTGCAGCAAAAGGGTATTCATACCTTCAAAGATGATGAGAAACTGGAGAAAGGCAAGTCCATTTCACCCAATCTTGTGAGAGCAATTGAAGAGTCGCGCATAGCTTTGATCATATTCTCCAAAAAATATGCTAATTCAAGATGGTGTTTAAACGAATTAGTGAAGATCATGGAATGCAACAAACAAAAAGGACAAATTGTGGTTCCAGTCTTCTACGACGTAGATCCATCAACAGTGAGGAAACAAAAATCCAGCTTTGGAGAAGCATTTAGCAATCACGAAATCAGCTGTTTCAAGGATAACAAGGTTAAAATATGGAGGGCAGCGCTTGAGGAAGCAGCTAATTTATCTGGCTGGGATTTGCCAAATACTGCCAATGCGTAAGTATCATAAACCAAACTCTCAAAGTTCCTCTCGTTTTTGCATCACAGGGGCCACTACAATGGGGACATTTGGTTTTGTAATCCATTACATGTTAGGTGTTAGGTGTGAAGCCTGATTAATATGTGGTTGTACTGTTCTTTCTCCAGATTTCTTATTCTCTGTAAATACCCAATATCATTAATATGTAATACCCCACCGCCGTGAAAGTTTACCCACGGGGTGTTACCACGCATTTTTTTTTTGTCTCTCTCTCCTTTCACGTGTTTTCTCTCTCTACTCTAATTTTTTCCACTTCTAGATTTTCTTCTTCTTCTTCATCAGTTCAACCGTGTTCGGGTGAATCGATCCTAACATTACAAATGTTATGACATTTTTTTCGGAGATCAGTGAAAAAAACACAAAGAAGATCTTTAAAATTAACACACAAGACTTTTGTAAGGTCATTCTCTTCTATTCAAATTGCAAGGGAGCAAATGACGTTTTTTCCACACTAAGACTAGATCATGGAGCTCTACTTTCCCTCTGAAAAAGACAGGTTTTAGTAATGTCAGAGAACTATTTTTAAACCACTATGTTGTACTACATACAAAAGCATTTTGATAAATGAATATGCCACAAAACAGAATTCTGAGACACTTTTTGTGGTATTCAGGCACGAGGCTAGAGTTATAGAGCAAATTGTGGAAGATATAATGGCTAAGTTGGGTGGTCAGCAGAGACACGAAAGCAATGCTGAAAATCTAGTTGGAATGGAGTCACAAATGCAGAAAGTACACAAAATGCTTCATGTCGGGTTTGGTGGAGTTCGCTTCGTTGGAATATATGGATTGAGCGGAGTAGGAAAGACAACTTTAGCAAGAGTCATTTATGATAACATTTCGAGTAATTTTGAAGGCGCATGTTTTCTTCACGAGGTTAGAGACCGTTCAGCAAAACAAGGCCTAGAACGATTGCAAGAGATACTTCTTTCTGAGATCCTTGTCATAAAAGACCTACGGATCAACAATTTGTTTGAAGGAATTAATATGCAACAACAACGATTAAAATACAAAAAGGTTCTTCTTGTTCTTGATGATGTTGATCACATAGATCAGTTAGACGCTTTAGCTGGGGAGCGCGAATGGTTTGGTCCTGGAAGTAGAATCATTATAACAACTAAAGACAAACACTTACTTGTTAGACATGAGGTGGAAAAGATATACAGAATGAGAGCATTAAGTGAAGATGAAAGTTTACAACTCTTTAAACAGTATGCCTTCAAGAAAATTAACATTCCTACAAAGGAATTTGAGGATCTCTCAGCTCAAGTGATAAAGCATACTGCTGGACTCCCCTTGACTCTGAAAGTTGTGGGTAGTTTCTTGTATGGAAGAGATTTGGCTGAATGGAGAAGTGAAGTACAACGATTGGAACAAATCCCAGAAAAATGAAATTTCTTAGACATTGCCTAAGAATGTACTTGCAAAAGTTCATATAAGTATTTTCCTGGAACTTGGTTCAATTAGTGATGTTACTGTAAGGAAATTGATATAATATTGTTATGCGTGAAGCCGGATTAATATGTGAGGTACTATTATATATTAATGTTCACGCGAATCAATATAATATGTATATACCCACCTTTTAGACTGTACTGTTTATTATTCATTTATTCTCTGTAATTGTAAATATCCAACGTTATTAATATGTATATACCTACCGCCGTAGAAGTTTACCGACGGGGTGTTACCACGCAATTACTCTCTCTCCTCTCACCCGTTCTCTCTACTCTAATTTTTCCCTCTTCCAGATTTTTCTTCTTCTTCATCAATACAATTGTGTTCGAGTGAATCGATACTAACAAATATATGGGAATTTTAGCCAGACAAATCTTCTTGTTCACACGGAGAAGAAACATTCGCATAACATGATAAGGTTCGCCCATCAAATAATGCCAATCCTTTTAATTAATTTGTCATTAGAAAACAAAAGGTGAGCAGCCAATAACAGTCAAAAGGAGGGACCAATAATTCAGATTAGGTAAATCTATAGGTCATTCATGTGCTAATCAGTCGTTTATTAAATCACTAAATTGTTGCTATATCTCTAGTCGTAGGCATCCAGTTCCTCCAGTTGCGTATGTCACTAAAAATAATTTGTATAAATTTAAATAACGTTTAAATACAATCTGTTACACACTTAGTAAAAATCAAATTACACTGTTTTAAAAAAAAACTTAAAAACAAGTAAACTACAGAAACTGGAGAATGAAAAAAAATAGTGTAGAAATATTTCCAGAATATAATCAAGCCCACTTAGTTCAAAGTGTGTCCTTAAGGAAATTATTCCCCTCACAGTACTCGAGGTTGATGGAATATCCCCTCCCAGGATAGAACGATTATCTTAGCAAAATAGTAGTACTCCAAATTGTGGTAGCGGCAAGCCACTCAACGATAGTGTATCACACCGAAGGAATTTAACGTTTGTCCAAAAAGATAATCAATCAATCGATCTTTGACAAATCCAAATCCAAATCTCAACGGTAGTGTATCACACAGAAGGAATTTAAAGTTTGTCCAAAAAGATAATCAATTAATCTTTGACGAATCCGAATCCGAGCTGAGCGAGCGACGACGACGGCGCGAGGGGTCCTTGCCCGTCCAACCCTTTTAGCAACTAGAGAAGTTTGCCCCTCCAACCCTTTTAGCAACTAGAGAAGGTGTAATGTAATATATACACCTCTCTTTTTCCTATGTGGTACAAATACTTTAATCAAAACAAAAGTGATCTTTTACATTCCCTTCACTTTTCATCCCATCATTTCCCATTCACCAATATCAAAACCCATCTTTTACATTCCCTTCACTTTTCATCCCATCATTTCCCATTCACCAATATCAAAACCCAACAATCCCCACATGAATGTAAAAATGCCCCAATAATATAATAATTTGCGCACTTTCACTTAGTATATTGAGCTTCATGCCTCACCTTTTGTCACTCCCAATAAATAGGAGTTGCTGCTAATAAGTTATATATTAATCAGAGTGCTATTGTAAGTATAGTAATAATTAAGTAGCATTTTGACAGAGCTATCTAACTAGCTCAGTTCCTTTCCTCTTCTCCAGCTTCTTTTTAGAAGCATAAACAGTCATATATATATATATAGCCAACTGTTTAGTTGGTCATTTACTTTCTAAGTCCAGGAACAAAGAGATGCAGAAGAGCTCTTCTTCTTCCTGTGCTCAGACTTTGCGGTGGAGTTACGATGTTTTCTTAAGTTTTAGAGGTGAAGATGTACGCAACAAATTTGTCGGCCATCTCTACGATGCTCTGCAGCAAAAGGGTATTCATACCTTCAAAGATGATGAGAAACTGGAGAAAGGCAAGTCCATTTCACCCAATCTTGTGAGAGCAATTGAAGAGTCGCGCATAGCTTTGATTATATTTTCCAAAAACTATGCTAATTCAAGATGGTGCTTAGATGAATTAGTGAAGATCATGGAATGCAAGAATTTGAAAGGACAAATTGTGTTTCCGGTGTTCTACGATGTTGATCCAGCAACAGTGAGGAAACAAAAATCCAGCTACGGAGAAGCGTTTCGCTCTCATGAAGCTAGCTGTTTCAAGGATGATAAGGTGCAAAAGTGGAGAGCAGCACTGGAGGAAGCAGCTACTTTATCTGGCTGCGATTTGCCAAATACTGCCAATGCGTAAGTATCCTGAAACCAATCTCATCGTGATAATTGGTTAATGACTCTCTAACTTTGTTAGGATCGGGAAACCGGATAGTGCGTAATTTAGCCAAACAACGTTATAGTGACAATAACAAAGACTATGCAAGTTGATAATAAGGGCAATTAAAGAAGATAAAGAACACACAAATTTAATGTGATTCGGTCATACGTCCACAAGCGGAGACGAGCAAATTTACTATACCAATAAAAGAGAGTACAAAATTAGAGTAAATACTCTAATTAATCCCAAAAACCCCAAGAGAATAACCTCACAAGATCACTCCAAAGAAAGGGTGCACACAAGTGTTTCCCAACATTCACTCTCTTATAAAATTCTGTATAATGAAATAAAGAAGGAGAAAGAAAGACAAGAGTGAAAAGTTCTTGAATTGGTGTGTTTTCAAATGAGGAGAAGCTCCTCTATTTATAGCAAGAATCCGTGACCTAATAGTGGATATTATGTCATGTCAAATGTTATGAAAACTTGGTCCACAAATTGTGTTATAGTGGATATTATGTCATCGCAAATATCATGAAAATTTGGTCCACAAATTTTCTTATACTGGATATTATATGATGGCAAATGTCATAAAGACTTGACCCCACTTGAAAATAAGCCAAATTAATGACCATATTACATTCTTGGTTTGTTTCTATTTTGCATCTCAGGGGCCACTACACTAGGGATATTTGGTCCTGTAATCCATTATAAATGTTACTTTCTTTCTTCATTTTGTTTCTGTTAAAATAACAAAAATACATATTAGGCCCATAATTTTTATGTTGAAACTGGGCCTGTATTGATTATTGATGTGCAAAAAGTTACAAATTCGAGTTTGGCATCTCAAACTTTGTACAAGTTCATTGAGAAGAGACTACTCGTATTTGTTGAGGAACAATAGATTCAGTTTCTCCCCAAGCGATATTACGTCTGCTGTTTGCACACCACTTAGTGCCAAAGAGCATAGCTGCAGCTCCTGCCGTATTACTAGTTCCCAGTGGAATAGATTAGGCAAAGATAGTGATTTCCTGTGTGTCCCTGATTAATTCTACTCCTCCGCATTGCCCATGTATGCATCTTCCTCACTGTTAAGCTTGATTCGCAACACATAAAGTATACTACTTAAAGAACCAATATCAGTACTGTCTTAACAGCTTCCAGGAAATCAGAAGTTCATTAAATGGATGGGTTATTGTTGCAGAAGCCAAATGTATATAGTGTGAATGAGTCACAACTACTATACCAAAAATTATGACAGTCACCAAATAATAAATAAGACAATAAAGCAACAATAAAAGGAACACCAAAATTTACGAGGTTCGGCCAATTTTGCATACTTCCTCGGAAACAACCAATATTTTATTTCATTCCAAAAATACAAGTGAAATAATACTAAAGAGAGAAGATACAAATGCCTTAAGAAGATAAGAAGGCAAATGAGAGATGTGTTTAAATCCTAAACATTAGGCCTCCTTTTCTTTTATAGGGAAAAAATCCCAACCAAATATGTCACTCATCCAATGTGGGACTTTTGACATTTTCAAACAATAGTAACATTCAAGAACTATTCTTAAACACACTGTATTGTACAAACAAAAATATTTTTGATAAATGAAGTTTTTACTATGCCAGAAAACAGAGTTTTGAGACATTCTTTGTGGTATTCAGGCATGAAGCTAAAGTCATAAAGCAAATTGTGGAAGATATAATGGCTAAATTGGGTGGTCAGAGGCATGCAATCAATGCTGAAAATCTTGTTGGAATGGAGTCACAAATGCAGAAAGTATACAAAATGCTTCAAGTCGGGTCTGGTGGAGTTCGCTTCGTTGGAATATATGGAATGAGCGGAGTAGGAAAGACAACTTTAGCGAGAGTCATTTATGATAACATTTCAAGTCAATTTGAGGGTGCTTGTTTTCTTCATGAGGTTAGAGACCGTTCAGAAAAACAAGGCCTAGTGCGATTGCAAGAGCTACTTCTTTCCAAGATCCTTGTCATAAAAGATCTAAGGATCAACAATTTATTTGAAGGAGTTAATATGCAAAGACATAGATTACGGTACAAAAAGGTTCTTCTTGTTCTTGATGATGTTGATCACATAGATCAGTTAGACGTTTTAGCTCAGAAGCGCGAATGGTTTGGTTCTGGGAGTAGAATCATCATAACAACTAAAGACAAACACTTGCTTGTTAAGCATGATGTGGAAAAGATATACAAAATGAGAACATTAAATGAAGATGAAAGTTTACAACTTTTTACACAGTATGCTTTCAAGAAGAACCATCCTACCAAGAAATTTGAGGATCTCTCAGCTCAAGTGATAAAGTATACTGCTGGACTCCCCTTGGCTCTGAAAGTCCTGGGCAGTTTCTTGTATGGAAGAGATTTGGCTGAATGGAGAAGTGAAGTGGAACGATTGAAACAAATCCCGGAAGATGAAATTTTGAGGAAACTCGAACCAAGTTTCACTGGACTCAAAAGTATCGATCAGAAGATATTCTTAGACATTGCGTGTTTCTTTACAGGGAAAAAGAAAGATTCAGTGACTAGAATACTTGAGAGTTTTAATTTTAGCCCTATTATTGGCATAAAAGTTCTTATGGAGAAATCTTTGATTACTATTTCAGAAGGTAGGATTTTAATGCACCAATTGATACAAGAAATGGGATGGCACATTATTCGTCGAGAAGCTTCAGATTATCCAAGAAAATATAGTAGGTTATGGAAGTTTGAAGATATTTCTCATGTACTTGCAAGAAATATGGTATGTATGCACAAAAATATCACTTCCTATTGTTAATATGTGTACACAGCTTTATATATATCCGTCATATTACTTTTTCTCATTTTTTCTTCTCCTTTTTTATCCACTTTTATTGTTGCTAATTAGGGCACAGAAAAGATCGAAGGCATATCTTTGAACTTGACTAAGACGCTCACAGATATTTCTCATGCACTTGAAAGAAATTTGGTAAGTATTTGCAAAATATACATGGCTTCCTACCTAATTAGTGCAAGCAATAATATGGCCTGTAACTTTATATATATCAACTATTTGCCTTACTTTTTCTCCTTTTTTAATCCAATTTATGCTCGCTTATTAGGGCACAGAAAAGATCAAAGGGATATCATTGAACTTGACTAACGTCAAAGAAGTGAATGTTAGTGCAACAGCCTTTATGCAGATGACCAGACTGAGGTTTCTCAAAATCAAGAATGCATATGTTTCTCAGGGTCCGGACATTCTTCCTAGTGAGTTGAGCTGGCTTTCTTGGCAAGGATATCCTTCAAAAAGTCTGCCAATTAGCTTTCAGGGAGAACGACTCGTTAGTTTGAAGTTGAAAAATAGTCGCATCATACAACTTTGGAAAGGCTCCAAGGTTTATATAAACTTATCCTTTGCTTTTCTTATAGGTTGGTTGGATCGATTAAAATGTTTGTTCAAATTACTAACTTAAGGCTTTATTTTCATTGTGACAGGTTCTAGGACAACTGAAGTACATCAACCTCAGCCATTCACATAAGCTAATAAGGACTCCAGATTTTTCTGGTACCCCTAATCTTGAAAGCTTGGTTCTTGAAGAGTGCACAAGTTTGGTAGAGATCAATTTTTCCATTGGAGATCTCAAAAAGCTAGTCTTGCTCAAGTTGAAGAATTGCATCAATTTAAAGAGCCTGCCAAAGAGTATTCGATTGAAAAATCTTGAGGTTCTTATTCTATCAGGCTGCTCAAAGCTAAAACTATTCCCAGAAATAGAAGATGGAATGAATCGTTTATCAGAACTATATTTGGAAGCGACTTCTTTGAGTGAACTACCCGCATCAGTTGAGAAACTACGAGGAGTTGAAGTGATAAATCTAAGCTCATGCAAGAATCTTGAGAGTCTTCCAAATAGTATTGTTAGGTTGAAATATCTTAAAGAACTTAATGTGTCCAAATGCCCAAAACTTGAAAGTTTACCAGATGACTTGGGTTCTTTAGTCAGTTTGGAGCGGCTCCATTGTGATGACACACCGATCCAAATGATACCATCCACCATTTCCCTTCTAAAGAACCTTAAACACTTATCTCTCCGTCGATGTAATGCTTTGGGTTTACAAATAAGGAGTTCAATCTCAAGAGAATCTATGGGACTAGTTTTCTCTAATTTATCGGGTCTTTGTTCATTGACAATGCTGGATATAGGTGGCTGCAGCATTTCAGATGGAGGCATCCTATGTAATCTTGGGTTCCTACCATCTTTGGCGGAATTGAATCTTGGTGGTAACACGTTTACCAATATCTCAGCTTCAAGCATCAGTGGTCTCACTGGACTAAAGGTTCTTCAATTGGTTGGCTGTACTAAGCTTGAGCATTTCCCAGAGCTTCCTCAAGCTATAGAAGAGGTGCATGCCGATGAATGTATATCTTTGAAGAGTATCGATCAATTAGCAAAATATCCAACATTACGCCGACTTTCACTTAGCCAATGTCATCAGCTTCATGATACTGACATGGTTGATGCATTATGGAGCAACATGCTCAAGGTAAATTAACTTTTTACAAATTGAAATTGTGTAACAAAGTCATTTTTCTTTATTTTGTCGCTAATATAAAGAAGGATTTATATGTGTTGAATGGCTGGCAATTAACGCCATTCCTTTGATGGAGCAGGGACTATACGTGCTACGAAATGATCTCAGCATTTGCGTCCCTGGATCGCAGATTCCTATGTGGTTTACATATAAGAACTTTGGGCAAAATGTTACACTGACTCTTGCCAATAATTGGTACACTGACAACCTCTGGGGTTTTGCTTTCTGTATTGTTTTTGAGCGTATGGAATGGTGTGGTCTATATGATGGTTACCTACAACCATCACTTGGATTTCCAGTTAACCTTAAATTCAAAACATATGATGGTAAGGAAGGCGATATACGTAGCATTATTGGCATAAAAGGAGGTGATATGTCAATTCGGAACTCAGAACACACTCTCCTTTCTTATGTACCATCTCGTCGTTTTCTGCAACCTTACAATAACGAGGTTTACAGTCCCAACGACTGGATCGAAATTGTGGCTTATTCCACTGTACAATACGACAGTAAAGCTTGGGGGGCGCGTCTTGTGTACTTGGACGATATTATTGAAGCATGAGCAAAGTAGAGATATTCACTTGGAGAAACAACTAAACAAGTAGTGAATATTTTCAAGAGAACTTTATGAAGGAATTGTATTATCATACTTTCGAGGCCTCCTCAGATGTTAGCCCTTTCTGTGTAGTTTATAAATAAGTGACCTTTGTTAGGATAGAAATAACTAGGTGTCATGTAGAATCTAGTAACGCAAACCTTGAACAGCGATAAATCAGACAACAAAAGAGAAATATACCAAAAGAGACACAAACATATAACGTTGTTCGGTCAATTGAAGTACGTCCACAGCGGAGATGAGCAATCCACTATATAAAAGAGAGTATAAAATATCGGGAGAATAACATCACGAAGAGGCAAAACAAGTGGCACACTAACACTTATCCCGAAAAATTCTCCCCTAAACTAGACTTCCAAACCCCTTATGGCTACATTGTAAATGTTGCTGAATGAAAAGAGATGATCATCAATTGATAGAAGTCCAAATGTTTTCTTTCAAGAATAGGGACGAGTCAAATATGAGAGATTTATAATTTTCTTCTAAAAGAATGAAAACCCAATTATGGTAAATATGTTGTCCTTTCCTTCCATAAATAGAAAAACCAAATATGATAAGAAAAATCAGGACAAACACCTAACAACCTTAAAAGGCCGGGTGGTTTCTGCTTTGTTACACCTTGTGTGTTCGTGCGTTGTCGTATCGTAAGGTTTCTAACATGGTAAGAAGGTATTTGTTTTTTTTTGAAGTATTTAAATCAGATGATAGTCATACGTTAAGTTTTGAAGTCAAATGAGTTGCGACACGGAAGTTGAAAAAAAAGTTTGTCGCAAGTTACGTTTATAAATTTCACTGAAATTTGGGTCTAATGTGAAAGAGCTTTTCTCTCAATATACTTGGAGTTATGGGGTGATCCACCTATCAAATTGAAGATCTATGAGTCTAGTTTCTAATGAATTAAACCGTTTCTCAATACGATCTCCGAGTTGGGAGATACTCGCGTTTTCGTGAGACTGCTCCAAATAGCTCTCTACGGTGGGGTCCACATATGTTGGCCAAGACTTGGGGATTTATAAAAATACCCCAACCCCGATTTTTAGTCAGTATTTTCAGCATTTACAGAGCTTATAAACCCTAAGAAATTCCTCTCAAAATTCTCCCATGATCCAAGACCAAAACAAAGGGAAATCAACACAAATCAAGTGTCGGGAATCCCGTGGCGCTAGTAAGTTTCTTGTTCTTCTTGTTCTTGCTGATTTTTCTATTGTTTCAGCTCGTGTGGGAGCTTGTTTAAAGTTGTTTATGTTCTGAAAAACACCCCCTCACGTTTTAATATCAACCCTAGGTGATCTCAAGTCTTCTAAAGCGATTCTAGTGCCGAGAAACGCTAATTGATTGCTAGTTTCGTTTTCTTATTTTTGTGGCAGCATTGGGGGGGCTATTTCGTAGCTAATTAAGGTCAAATTGGAGTTGTTCTTTGTGTTTAAAGGTAAGGAACCTCTTATCCTACATGTATTTAAGATTATTCAAGTTATGGCTAGGTTGTTGAAGATAGAACTTGTGAGATATACATCGAAAGGCTTGTTAGTAATGTTATTGGTTGGTGGACTGTTTTGTGTTGTTGTTGGGCTGTTCTATGTAGTTTTAACATGTTTCTTGGAGTTATGGTGGTATGGATAGGATTGCACTGATGAGGGGGAGTAGGAAAGTAAATATTTTGTAGTGCTTTGCGGGAAAATTGAGCTACAAAAGAGCCTACGAACTTATGCCCGCGAGTTGCTTGCTTAAATGTCTAAGTGAAGACTCTCATGAGCTATGAGTTTGATTTGATCTCGAATAGTTCGTTTTGTGTAGGTAGCCATTCATAAGGTGTTCAAATACCTGGAAGACGCGTATATCTCTATCAACGAGGTATGTAGGGTCCTTCTTTATATTTTTCGGCATGACTAGAATTGAATGAACATTTATTGGATTGTTTCATCAAATTCGAACTACTCCACTCCAAATTGATAAATATGATTAAATCTACCCTTTTCACATGAATGACTCATGTCGAAGAAGATTTAAGTATTCTCATCCTTCCTTGTTCATCACTCGAAGAGAATTAAAATTCTTTTGTTCGTTCTTTTTCTAACGTCCATATTGATCATGGTTATTGATAGCTTGAACATGATATCTCTTCTGAGGTCGGTCTTGCATTGCACTTATGTATATATATATGTGTGTTTATTTTCATTACCGAGCCGCGCTATAGTCGGCCGGGTAGGCACTTATATGTGCACCTAGACATGTTTCTTCTTTACCGAGCCGTGTTGTAGGCGGCCGGGTAGGCATGTAGCTGTGCATTGCCACTGATCAGTTGGGCAGAGATGATGTTGTGATGATGAGCTCACCCCACAGAGGGATTTATTATTATTGTTATATGATATGATATATATACCTCCACAGTGAGGAATGATTTTACTAGCACGCATTTACATTTATGTTGTGGATATGGTCGCCCTCAGTGGCTTTGAACAGAGTTTCAGGTTATTTGTAAATCTCTTCTCATATTATTTACCTTATTTGTGCTTGTTCTTGACGCCCTACATATTCAGTACATATTTCGTACTGACGCCTTTTGTGCGCTGTGTTCATGCCCACAGGTGCTGATAGACAGGCGGGCGTGCCTCTGCAGTAGGACACTGAGATCAGCGGTTGAGTGTCGCACTCCACTTCTTCGGAGTTGCTGGTAGTGAGTCTATAGGTACAAATGCTTATGTATATGTATTGTTTTGGGTATTGTGTTGCTCTTTTAGAGGCTTGCAGACCAGTTGTCAGTGTATATATGTTTTGCATGGCCTTGTCGGCCCCCTGTACAGTTGGCATGACTATACAGCCTTGTTGGCCTATTATTCATATTACATGTCACAGATGCTATTGTTGGTTCGCTCGGGCCTTCGGGTGCCGAGTGCCGGCCACACCCCCCAAAGTTGGGGTGTGACATGCTTAAACATTATCTTTATTGATTTAGTTAGTAATATAATCTTGATCTCACCATCTGTCTTTACTTAGTAACTACCAAATCAAGACTTCAGTGACTTAATTGTTTGACGAAATAGAGAACACCAAACAAAATTTGACACATTCTTAAAAGAATTGAGGTAATAATCCTATGTTCCATAGCAACATTAATGGAAAATTGGGGGCTCAAGTATTACAAAATCAAGAAGTATAAAAGAATATTGTATGAAAGCAAGACTTTCATTGGTTGCTGTGCTCAACCACTGCCAAATGGTTAGCTTTTAAGTAGAATATTCATGCACTTAAATTGCTGCAGCTTGTTTTAAAAATTAATTTATTGCTGGTTGGGTTGACGGACTTTCTCAGCTTTAATTTTTTCTCAATACACTTAATTTCCTGGAAGATAATAACTATCTACGATAGTTTAAAATTTAATTATTAGGATAATATTGAGCTTTATGCACGCGTTTTGTCATTATCAATAACTATATATAAATTCAAGTTGTTAATTAATTGTATATTAATCAGAGCGCTAAGTAGTAGCAAGTAGCATTTTGATATTCAAAGGGTCCCCCTCCCCATCCCCGCCAAAAAAAATAGAAAAAAAAAATTCAAGGGGTTAGTTTATCATTAGATGTGAATTCTGATTAACATATAATATACTATACTATTTATTCTCTATAATAATAAATATTCTTCATTGTTAATATATACGCACTGCCGAGTTTACCTATATGGTGTTAGCATGGAAAACAAGCCTTGAAAATACTCTCTCTCCAGATTTCCTCCTCTTCTTCTAAATATCTCTCTTCAAGTGTTAAAGGAATTGATCCTAACATCTAAGCCGAGGAACAAAATGATGCAGAAGAGGTCTTTGCTTCCTTCTTCTTCCTATGATGTTTTCTTAAGTTTTAGAGGTGAAGATGTACGCAAAACATTTGTCGGCCATCTCTACGCCGCTCTGCAGCAAAAGGGTATTCATACCTTCAAAGATGATGAAAAACTGGAGAGAGGCAAGTCCATTTCACCTGATCCTATAAGAGCAATTGAAGAGGCGCGCATAGCTTTGATCATATTCTCGAAAAACTATGCTAATTCAACATGGTGTTTAGATGAATTAGTGAAGATCATGGAATGCAACCAACAAAAACGACAAATTGTGCTTCCAGTCTTTTACGACGTAGATCCATCAACAGTGAGGAAACAAAAATCCAGCTTTGGACAAGCATTTAGAAATCATGAAGCCTGTTTCGAGGATGACAAGGTGCAAAAATGGAGGGCAGCACTGGAGGAAGCAGCTAATTTATCTGGCTGGGATTTGCCAAATACAGCCAATGCGTGAGTATCACGAAACCAATTTCATCGCAATTTTTGTTCATTTACTCTTTAAATTCTTGGTCTGTTTCTACTTTGCACTATGTTGTACATTTTCTTGGGCTTGGAATTATACTTCATTTAGATCTAGTTGGGAGAGAGAAAATCCAATTTGATTGAAATTTAAGAAAATAGTTGTATGAGAGTTACTTATCCTTGTAGGTCAAAAGAAAAATCACTTTTTATAAATGAAGTATTTGCTATGCCATAAAACAGAATTTTGAGACGTTCTTTGTGGTATTCAGGCATGAAGCTAGAGTTATAGAGCAAATTGTGGAAGATATAATGGCCAAATTGGGTGGTCAGAGACAAGCCAGCAATGCTGAAAATCTTGTTGGAATGGAGTCACACATGCAAAAAGTGTATAAAATGCTTCAAGTCGGGTATGACGGAGTTCACTTCGTTGGAATATTGGGAATGAGCGGATTGGGGAAGACAACTCTAGCCAGAGTTATTTATGATAATATTCGGATTCAATTTGAGGGTGTATGTTTTCTGAATGAAGTTGGAGACCGTTCAGCAAAACAAGGTTTAGAGCGATTGCAAGAGATACTTCTTTCTGAGATCCTTGTCATAAAAGATGTAAGGATCAGCGATTCATTTGAAGGAGCTAATATGCAAAAACAAAGACTACCTTGCAAAAAGGTTCTTCTTGTTCTTGATGATGTTGATCGCATAGATCAGTTGGACGCATTAGCTGGGGAACGCGAATGGTTTGGTCCTGGAAGTAGAGTCATCATAACAACCAAAGACAAACACTTACTTGTTAAGCATAGGGTGGAAAAGATATACAGAATGAGAACATTAAGTGAATATGAAAGTTTACAGCTCTTTAAACGACATGCTTTTAAGAAGAGCTATCCAACTAAGGAATTTGACGATCTTTCAGTTCAAGTGATAAAGCATACCGCAGGACTCCCCTTGGCTCTGAAAGTCCTGGGCAGTTTCTTGTATGGAAGAGATTTGGTTGAATGGACAAGTGAAGTGGAATGGTTGAAAACAATCCCAGGAACTGAAATTTTGAAGAAACTCGAACGAAGTTTCACTGGACTCAACAGTATCGAGCAAAAGATATTCTTAGACATTGCGTGTTTCTTTACAGGGAAGAAGAAAGATTCAGTAACCAGAATACTCGAGAGTTTTAATTTAAAACCTGCCATTGGCATAAAAGTTCTCATGGAGAAATCTCTGATTACCATTGTAAAAGGTCGCATTTTAATGCACCAATTGGTACAAGAAATGGGCTGGCACATTGTTCGTCGAGAAGCTTCTGATGATCCAAGAATATATAGTAGGTTGTGGATGCGCGAAGATATTTCTCCTGTGCTTGAAAGAAACATTGTAAGCATTTGCATACATATGACTTCATATATTCTTTTCCTGTTTTCATCCTTCTTTGGTGTTCTTGTTTACTAGGGCACTGAAAATATCCAAGGCATATCGTTGAACTTGACTAGTGAAGAAGAAGTGAATGTTAGTCACAAGGCCTTCACGCAGATGACTAGACTAAGGTTTCTCAAATTTCGGAATGTATATGTTTGCCAGGGTCCTGATTTTCTTTCTGATGAGTTGAGGTGGCTCGATTGGCACGAATATCCTTCAAAAAGTCTGCCAATTAGCTTTCAGGGAGAACAACTTGTTGCTTTGAAATTGAAAAATAGTTGCATCATACAACTTTGGAATACCTCTAAGGTTCATATTAGGTTACCTTTTGCTCTTCCCATGGTTGGTTTGGATCCATTAAGGTATGATATTTGTTCAAATCACTAACCTAAGGATTTCTTTTTTGGGTCTTGGTAACAGGTTCTAGATAAATTGAAGTACATAAACCTTAGCCATTCACAGAAGCTAATAAGGACACCAGATTTTTCGGGTACCCCTAATCTTGAAAGGTTGGTTCTTGAGGAGTGCACGAGTTTGGTAGAAATCAATTTTTCTGTTAGCGATCTTGGAAAGCTAGTCTTGCTGAATCTGAAGAACTGCAGAAATTTAAAGACCCTACCAAAGAGTATTCGATTGGAAAATCTTGAGGCTCTCATTCTTTCAGGCTGCTCCAAGCTAAAAGTATTCCCAGAAATAGAAGAGACAATGAATCATTTAGCAAAACTGTGTTTGGAGGCGACTGCTTTGAGTGAACTGCCTGCATCAGTTGAGAAACTATCAGGAGTTACTGTAATAAATCTAAGTTACTGCAAGCATCTTGAGAGTCTTCCTAGCTGTATTTTTAGGTTGAAATGTCTGAAAACACTACTTGTGTCTGGTTGCTCAAAACTAAAAAATTTACCAGAGGACTTGGGACTTTTAGTTGGTTTAGAGGAGCTCCACTGCACTGACACAGCCATCCGTGAGTGGTGGCAGATCTAGTATTTACGCCCCTGGTTTGTATATTCAAGTGTAGTTTTTTTTTTTTCTTAAACCTCCCTCCAAGAACTCCCATCTTGCTCTTAGGTGACTCGAACTCACAACTTATTAGTTGAAAGTGGAGGGTGCTCACCACTTGAGCAACCCACTCTTGTTTTCAAGTGTAGTTTACGTTCAAGAACTCCGGGACTTCAATCACAGTGGCCCTGCCTAAAAATTGGTGTACACACAAATTCATGGGGTCGCTGTTTGTGCTGGTCTTGATACGATAACTCCTATTTTTTGTACTGTTGTTACCTAAAAACGTTACAAGGACTCGTGAAATGGTGTAGGTTAACAAGCCATGATGGTTCGTTGAGCGAAATTAGTCTTCTTTCGGGATAATAGGAAGTGAAAAAAATCTGGATTTAAGCCATACTTTTCTAGGCTGTATGTCGTTTGATTCGTTTTGGTGAGCATTCGAGCATAAGGTTTACAGTCCTAATAACTGGATTCAGTTTGGGCTCGGTGCCTCTGATGAGAATCCAGTGATCAAAGGCTTAAGGGTTTGTCTTGTGTAGAGAATGACATCAATGATTTAGAATAGTACCTCTCAATGGAGAGATAAGTGAGGAAGATTTTAATGAACACCTTAAGAATGAAAAAGAAGATCTTCATAGACGTTAGCCCTCTTCTCAACAACAACAACAACCACCCCCACCCAATCTAATCCCACAAGTGGGGTTTGGGATGAATAGTATATACGCATACTGGTAAGGTAGAGAACTGTTTTCGATAGACCCTCGACGGCTCAAGAGAAGATAAAGAAGAAAAAGAAAGAAGAAAAGGAGGAGGAGCACCGGAAAAGTAAAGGAGAGGAAAAAGAAAAAGGAGATGAAAAGGAAGAAGTAACCTTCTATATGTTTTATATTTTATGATGATTGAGTTCCCTTAAAGGGAGGTTTATGCGACTATTACGCAGCTTAAAACTTCTATAATTGGTCAATTTCCTTTTCATTGTTTGACTTAACTAAATCTTACTTCATATATGTTAAATCCCATGATATAAGAGAGAGCACCAAAAACAAGTTAGTTTGGCTTTCAACGGAAGAGTTGGTCTTGACTCTACCCAACTCATGAAAGTAATTCGCCTGTTTTAATGTTCAAGTCATCTAGTGCTACTCAAAGCAGTGTATCCAGAGACAAATAGAAGAATTAGCAATTCCAAAAGTACAGTACTTATATGGTCTATATCATCTCAACATACCATTCATAAAAAATCCTACGAAATGAATTAATCATCGAAATTAAATATACTAACTTACGCAGAGTCATGCTCGCGCATCATGTAATTAAAATAAGCTTATTCATATGCATGCATCTCACTCCTCCAAGAAGCGCATAGCATAAAGTTTTTTGATAAGGGTCTCCGTCTTCAATGGGAAATTAACTGACACACAGCTAGATCTTGTTCTCCTTTCGTTCAACAGCCTGAATCACTCTGGAATTGAACACGATTGCACAAGCGATGAAATTGATTCCAATTTGTGTTCTCCATGCAGGTCATCCATCTGTTTTTAAAGCAATTAGGAAGAAAGTGATTAGAAACAATAAATATACACTATTGACGACCGTCTTGAGTCATTACATGCGAAGAAAAGAGATTGATAGAACAAACAAAATGGGTTCGTCCAACTGACCTTAAGGGCTCCTAGAAATATTTCACTTCGAACACGAGCGGCCGACAGCCCTTGCGACACCAGTGCAGGCTTCCCGCTCCACAGCTGCACTGGTATTTGAGAGGTTGGTAATTGCTAGTCAGAGTCTTCGTAAACTTCCCCATCATCAGAGAGCTCATCAAAAGCCCGAACATCCAGCTGATAGCGGAGGATTCCTCCAATGCCACCAAAACCTCGGCAAAACTGAGATCCTTCTTGTGACTTGTTGGTGACAAATTCCAGACTGCAACCAAATCTCCTGTATTCATTAGCAAACCACTCAAGCAGCGACAACTTATCTTGAACCTCTAATTCGGCATTTGTAGCAGGATCACGGAAGTTACTCTGATCAGCATCTTGCTCCTTGTTCAAGTGTTTGATAATAGTTTCTCCAGAACTGCTATTTTTCAGCACATACCTTGTAATGTCCAGATTTTCCCACACAATAAGCGTCTCAATAGCACCCATTTCCAGAACTTTCAATGTATCATCAACACCAAAGACGTACTTCCCAGTGTCCTGACTAATCTCCTCAAAGTACTTGCCTATCAATTTCTTCTCTTGTATAAACTTCACATTGGCTAAGATCTCAGCAGACAACTCAATTGCTTGGTTGAAACCATTTTCCCCTCCATAAGAAACGTCAACCACATTTAAAATCTTCGTCTGAAGACGAGGATCAAACATATCAGACTGACTGAGCTCCGTTTTAAAGTCAGCAGATCCAGCAAGTATCAGGCCAGAAACATTGGGCTGGCTGGTGGTAGGATTTATATAAAATTGAGTTGCAAGCTCTGCTGTCTTTCTCACATAGTTGTGCCGTTTCTCCATTCGGAGACGAGCAAAACGCAAGGCTGATTGTCCTCCTCTTCCGTGCTTTTTGGGCAAATCAACGCTAAACTTATGAAGGACCTCTCGGGTGTTGCCACTCAATGTCCCAAAAAGAGTACCATTCCCGTCCATCACTATAAATCCAAATTTGTCATCAGATTCCAAAAGTTCATTCAATGCTTCTGTGTGGAACTTGTTATCACAAAGATAGAGTGATGCATTAATGGGCTTGAAGGGCTCAAAATCAATTGTAACCTTCTTCTCTTTCCCATCATCAGTCACAATCGTTCCAGTGTAAAGGACAAGCCCATTCGGTGGAACCTTGTTGTAGAGTTTAAGCCTCTGCTGAGCAGATGTGATTGCACCAAGCACAGATTGCCGATTCACTCTGCTCTTAATATTTGATGCTGTTCCAAATTCATCTCCAAGCATCTTGGTAACACGAGATACTTGATCACGTGGAGGCATGATAAGTGAAATCATGCTGGTTCCATTGCCTCTAGCAGCTTCTAGTGCCTTGATAAGTTTTTTAATCTTCCATATTTCAATGTTCTTATCACTCTCCTGACCATCCGACATTGTATAGAACTGTAGGTCAAACAAAAAATCATCAGCTTGATAGTAGACATAAGCAAACTCCTGAACGTAGGATACAAGACAAACCAAGATACAAGAGTTTCAATCTTCAAGAGACTACAAATGTCAAGCATTGAACCAGGTGAAAAGGATTCAAATAGTCAACAAATTTCTCCCTGAAATCAAATCAACTTAAGGAATCACAAGGCATGCTACATGCAGATTTGTCTTATAAAATCAAATGTCACTTTAAAATAAAGGACAAAATACACGACTGTAAACACCAATCAACAGAAAGAATATCATATTCAGAGGAAGCTCAAATCAATTCTACTAATGCCAATAACTAAGAGTACACTTTTTATAAGGATTTAAGTGTAAAATAAATCTACGGAAGTTGCACGTCAAGCTATTACTAGCTCATGAAACGCGACACAGGAAAATCAATTATGTACCCTATGTATGACATCATTTGGAAACAAATACAGCTTGAACCCAGTAATATTCTAAAATTCTGTAAACAGAAAACTTTACCAATTTAAAGTAGCAAATTTAACCACAGCATATTTCATTCCCACCCAATGAGCATTATAGGGTAAATTCTACGCTGCTATCAAATTATCAATCACATCCAGAGAAAATACAAAACAGAGTTGTATCAATTCAAAAAGCATTGTGAAAAATAATTAAAAATTCAATTTCTTCATTCCAATCATAATAAAATAATTATAAGTACATAATAATATACAAAGGCACCAATTTCTAAATACCAGAAGTGCAAACATTTTACTCCGCTGTTAAACTCAAACACTTACAAATTTTAAATAGACACTATGCGGACTACCGTAAGCATAAAAAACACTGTTGTATAGTATTTATCATATAAAAATTGTAATTTTTATTGATCAGACTTTTGAAATTTTCATCCTTTAGCAATTGTTTTAACAAATTGTGAAAATTTATCCAATTTCTTATTTAGATCCAATACAAAACAGCCAAACTAACTGAACACAGCAAATTGCGTAGATCTATATTTTCAACAGTAAGAAATGATGCTTCATCCAGTAGATTCAATCAAAAATAATGAAAATACCTATAAAAAACAAAACTTTAAGTAAACAAACTTGAATCAGAAAAATTCAGATTGAATCGCAATAAAATTTTAAGAAATTAATACCTTTGGAACATACCTTAGGGAAGAACGCGAGAGAGAGAAAAGAAAGGGCAACAGTGGTGAAAATTGAAGGGGTTGGGGTTGGGGTTGGGGTGGGGGTGTGGGGTATATCGTGAAGAACTAGGGCAACGCGATATTTTCCTTTTTTCTCTATTTCCTCCACTGAATTATCTTATAATTATATTTAGGTGATCTAGTTTTGTTTTTTTTGTTGTTATGATCCTATATACTTTTTTATTTTGTGAGAATTGCCCCGGAACCTCTTTCAGAAATGAAATATAGGACATAAGTCTTAGAATAATGATGACAATGCAATTCTTTTTACACAGTTAATAAGTTGAGCTTGCTGCCGCAAGGTGCCATGCGCATAAGGCTAAGCTCAATACATGCCGAATGTCATCGGTTGTTGTGGGCAACATCGGGTGGCGACATCGCTGGTGGCAACAGCTGGTTTTTGGCAACGGAACGGCGGAGCGTCGTGCAAGTAGCGCCGCAAGGTGCCATGCGCATGGAGCTAAGCTCAGTAAATGTCGAACGTCGTGTGGTTGTTGTGGGTTGTGTCTGGCACCGCTCATGGCGGCTGATGGCTTTTGGCAACGAAATGGCGGAGCGTCGTGCAAGTAGCGTCGCAAGGCGCTTGGCCAAAATCTAACTATGAGCAGAGGTGATCCTAGAATTTAAAGAGCCAGAGTACGCCATTACGTTTAATGTAAATCTATTGTTGGTCATAAAGATCGATAATAGAAAGTATATTTGATCGGTCGGTTCAGGATTAATTTCAATTTAGTTGAATAGGTAGTATATTTTTTAAAATTCAACCAATAAACATAACGACATTATATTAGTTCATTAAATCTTTTCTTTCCTTTCGATTCTATTGAATTAAATTAAAAGAAAATTGCCATTGAAAATATCAACAAAATTAAAAAGGTGCTTCTATCAATTAGGTAAGTTTGTGAAAAAGCATAGCTCAATTTTGAGATATTGTTTCTTAGATTTAATAGTTTGCCTTTGCATTATATATGTGGTCTGAGGTTTGTATGTATAGTCTGAAGTTAGGCATTGACATAACTTTAACCTGTGATTTTCAATTTTAGATTTGCATATTTGAAGTTAATTCTGAGACGACTAAATTTTAAGATTTTATAAATTTCGATTATTCTTTATATATTGTCCTAAAAGGCTATTTGTGCACTTTGTCCCTTATATTTTTAGCAATTCTTTAGATTGTGAGAATAAAAGGTCCACTTTCAAAAATTGATTTGCTCGAAAAATTTATGTGTGATTTGTATTCTGTACTTTAAAAAATTCAATGATCAATGAAAATTTGAAAATTTAATGACCAATGAAAATTGAGTAACGGATAAATAATAAGAGCTCGTCGAACCGTCATTAGCGCCCAAAAGTACATGCAAGTACTTAAAACCGCCGATTTCCGCGGCAAAACTTCCCATGCAGATAACTTCGGATAAACATCATATTTTTTCCTCTTGGATTACGTAGACTTCTCTTATTTCGATCCCGTTAAGATTTACACATCAAAATCATGCATCTTTTGTGCTGTGTCACCGCCGTGGCTGACAAAAACACGGCAGCAGTACGTCGTCGTCCACCGCACGCGGCTGCTCCGATGAACGTAAATGATAATGTAGGAAATGGAATTTGTGGAATACTATATAAATGGGTAAATTTTGGTAAAGGGTGGCGGCCCCGTTGGTTTGTTCTACATGATGGTGTGCTTTCGTATTACAAAATTCATGGACACAAGAAAATTGTGGTTAATTTAGAAATGGTGAAAGGATTCAATGTTATAGGGAAGAAATCATTTCGGTTTATAAATAGCTCTAAATCAACCCCTTACAAATCCCTCAGCCGCAAACCATTAGGTGAAATCCACCTCAAGGTATCTTATTTATAGTGGATTAGATGACAGTAATATTCTTTTGCAAAAACAGGTTATGCTTAGAGGAAGGATGAAAATTTCATTTTATATGTTTTACTAGGCACGGAGCTTAGAACAATATTTATTGAGAACTTCTAGTACTTTTTATTTGTATGCGCATAATATTAGTATGAGATGAGATTAGATAGAGTTACGTGGTCGTTGAGGAATAGTTGATTCCAATTTGTTTGGGATTAAGGTGTAGTTGACTTAGGACGGAATTTAAGAAAGAAAGAAAGAAAGAGGTCTGACATATACCAAATTATTGTTAGCTTGTAATGTTAAACATGCCGTAATATTTGTATGACTATATAGGAATATGTTTTGAAGGATAAAATATATCGAATCGTACAAAATAGTATTGAGGGAGTTGTATGTTCTTAAGCCATATTTCACTAGACAAAAGTTGTCTGCCAAGATCCAATTTTTATTGATATAACATGAATTTTGATTTTGGGAGGGATATTTTAGTTGTTAGGTGTGGAGCCTGATTAATATATGATGTACTGTTTACGCGAATCAGGTTCTCCATTTATTCTCTTTAATTGTAAATACCCTCAATTATCAATATATACATATATATATCACCGCCGTGGAAGTTTACCTAACGGGTGTTACCACGAAAAACATTTCTCTCTCTCTACCTTGAAAATACTCTCTCTCGAGATTTCCTCTTCTTCTTCCAAACATCTCTCCGAGTGTTAAAGGAATCGATCCTAACACTTGTTAATACTACTGTCTATATAGGTGCCATCAGTAATAGGAAGTTGTTCAGATGATCAGCGTTTTTTGATAAATGCTGGGAAGAAGAAGCTGCATTTGAGGGCAGAGACTAAGGAGGACAGGTTAACATGGTTGGAAGGATTGGTTGCAGCAAAGAAGTCATATTTAACAAGTGATTTTGTTTATATGCCTAGAATGAACACTAATTGCAAGGTTGCAACTCAGGAGAGCAAGATGAAAGGTTAATGTCATGAATCTTTTAGAAAATTCTAGCGATGAATCTATTGTTCTTTCTTTTTCTCTGTTCCTTTATTTTGTTTTTTGCTTGATTTTCTCATGGTTTTAAGTGGTACTTAGTCGTAAATTTCTATTATTATTTGTTATCTCTTTCGCCTCAATGTTCTTACAACCTGATAGCTGGTGTTACAACTTAACTTGTTGCTACTGCTCCTTTTTTTCCCCATCTTTCTTTGAATACATGGTCAACAGGAAACAGCCCCTCAAGAGTTTGGGGAGGGTAGTGTATACGCAGATCTAATTTTTGGTCCCTTTGGCTCAAGTATTGCCAGGAAGGAACACAAGCGGATCATATGAAGAGCAGTATAGGCAAACGGAAACTGATGATGATGTTCACACCGATAACTTGTTTTTCGATGCTAAAGATTTTCTTTCCTCTAGTTCGTTGATAAGCACCGAGCCTTATGATGAAAGCTCATCGTCTGAGTCTGAGAATGAGGAGGTTCATCCATCTGAAGATGGTCTTAGTTCTTTTATGAGATTTGTTGAAAGTGACTATCCTTATGTAAAGCGAAGAGAGAAATTACCTGATCCAGTTGAAGAGGAAAAGGGAGTAAGCCTATGGTCAATGATCAAAGATAACATTGGAAAGGATCTAACTAGAGTTTGTCTGCCTGTGTACTTCAACGAACCGCTCTCTTCTCTGCAGAAATGTTTTGAAGATTTTGAGTACTCTTACCTTCTTGATCAAGCATATGAATGGGGGAAAACAGTAAGCATTTCATTGAGATTACAATGTGTTTTCCACCTACGCCTTTTGAGATGTGACAAAGTCTGAATTTTTTTTGTAGGGTAATAGCCTTATGAGGATGCTGAATGTAGCAGCATTTGCTGCATCTGGATATGCTTGTACTGATGGTAGAAAATTCAAGCCATTTAATCCATTATTAGGTGAAACATATGAAGCCAATTATCCAGACAAGGGACTGCGTTTCATCTCAGAAAAGGTACTTGTTTACCCGGAAAATCGGATAACAATTGAATTTATACGTGAAATTTAAAGATATGAGCTAGCTTGAACATAAGGCTTTGTATATTTCGTGATATTTCAAGGTGTCTTTCACTGAATAAGAGCCTCCCTTATAAAATATACTTTATGATACAAAAAATCTTCTACTTTTAGTGATTGAACAGTCCCCTTGATTCCAGCCGTAATTTGCGGATGTGCACAACGGATCTTTTGATTATTTCAACTTTGTATATAGGCCTGGGTCCGAGATCGATCTCGAGGCCATGAGATCGAGAGCTTCAATGAATTCGAGGGCGATGTCGATTTCGACGCCACAGGACCGACGGCTCGAGTTAATTCGGAACTAAGGTCGATTTCGAGATCATGGGATCGAGAGATCGATATCGGATATTCTATTCCCTGTCCATATAAGATTTGGGATCGACCCTGATTTCCCCTAGCTCGATTTTGTCATATAATGGACTAATCTGATTTTAGCCGTATACAGTACTCTTAGTAGTTAATAGCAGTAGGAAATGGCTCCTTTTTCTCGTTCTAGATATTTATATGTTGTGCTAGGTAAGAAATATCATCCTAAGTTTGATAAGGTGCTCTTTTTTCCTGTTGAGATAGGTAAGTCATCACCCCCTGACTCTTGCCTGCCATTGTGAAGGCCGCGCTTGGAAAATGTGGGGAGATACCACTTTAAGAAATAAATTTTGGGGTCCATCAATTCAACTTGATCCAGTTGGTGTCCTTAACTTAGAGTTTGACGATGGAGAAGTATTCCGATGGAGCAAGGTATGTGTATTGTGTTACGGAAGCCAAATATATATAGTGTGAATGAGTTACAACTACTATACCAAAAATTATGACAACCACTAAATAATAAATAAGACAATAAAGCAACAATAAAAGGAACACCAGAATTTACGAGGTTCGACCAATTTTGCCTACTTTCTCGGACACAACCAATATTTATTTTACTCCAAAAATACAAGTGAAATAATACTAAAGAGAAAAGATACAAATGCCTTAAGAAGATATGAAAGAAAATCTTAAGGCATTTGTATCTTCTCTCTTTAATATTATTTCACTTGTATTTTTGGAGTGAAATAAATATTAGTTGTGTCCGAGGAAGTAGGCAAAATTGTTCGAACCTCGTAAATTCTGGTGTTCCTTTTATTGTTGCTTTATTGTCTTATTTATTATTTGGTGGCTGTTATAATTTTTAGTATAGTAGTTGTGACACATTCACATTATATACATTTGGCTTCCGTAACACATTATCATGACAAGAACTATATATAGCACCTCGCGTAATTATTGCTGAACTGTTGAACTTTATATTATCAGGTAACAACTTCAATCTACAACCTCATTTTAGGGAAACTCTACTGTGAACACTATGGTATGATGCATATCGAAGGGAACGGCGTCTACTCTTGCAAGCTTAAATTTAAGAAGCAGTCCATTATGAATAGGAATCCACACCAGGTGCAGTATTTCCACATGTTCAGTGTTAACAATGTCTAACTTCTTTTGTTTATCAGTAATAGACACTTAAACAAATCCTGTTTGGGACACTGTCCTTTGATAAAACCAATTCCTCCTTTAATTTTCGTTGACAGTTCTATTCGTTGAGTGGATTATGTTATTAATCTGTACTACAAAAAATAAATAAATAACGAAACAGTAAGTTTGAAATAAATTGAACCCACTGAATACATAGTGTGTCCTTAAGGAAATTATTCCTCTCAAGTACCCGAGGTGCTGGGATGTTATCCTTCCAAGATAGAACGATTTAACTCACAGGAGTATTGGTACCAAAAATCACGATGTCAGCGAACCACTCACTAGTAGTAAATCACACTGGAATATGTTTGTGCAGAAGAAAAAGAGGAGGAGGAGTTGAAGTTCAGAAAATTCGTAAGTAAGAATCTGAGGAATGAAGCGAATTTATAACCAATGGAAGTACTGTTTCTGAAAGTTCACGACTCTTCAGAACAGTCACTTAAAAACGGGAATGTTTATGAAAGTTTACAACTTTCCAGAACAATCACTTAAAAACAGGAAGGAAATTTAAATAAAATCCGGGAAGAAATAAATCGGTTAGGTCGCGCACGGATTTGGTTCGAGTTGGATATTTGGTTAATTTAATTAATATTTTATTAAATAATTAAAGAAATTTTGTCCAAAAAGATTAATCAAGCCGAAGCCAAGCGACGACGCCGCGAGGCTTGCCTTCTTCTTAACTCTTTAAGAGCTAGAAGAAAAGCAATTGTATATATATCCATCAAAAGCCTTTTCTTCCTTCAATATGGGATAATGTCCCTTTGTCAAGGAGGAAAATTCAAGTATTTCATTTTTTCCTATATTTTTCATTCACTCTTTATTTTAAGCTAACCAAGCTAAAATCCAACAGATTATGCTATTCTAAGAGGGTGGTTAAGGCTTCACTAATAATCTACTTAGAATAAATTGCATTACAGGTACATGGAGTTGTACAAGATAGGAGTGGGAAAACAGTGGCAACTATGTTTGGGAAATGGGATGAAAGTTTACATTATTGTAATGGGGATAGCTTATCGACAGATTTAGGACAAGATAAGGCATATTTGCTTTGGAAGCGGAGAAAACCATCAGAATTCCAAACTAAGTACAACTTTACGCGTTTCGCAATCACCCTTAATGAGCTATCTACTGATCTTGAGGTACTGAGATACTATAGTTGATAGTCTTTTCTTTAACCAATACTTCTGCTTTATACAAATTCTATTTTACACTCTTCTTTCACATTTTACTTCTGTCAACAGGAAAAGTTGCCTCCAACAGATTCAAGGCTTAGACCTGATCAAAGATATCTTGAAAATGGAGAATATGAAATTGCTAACTCAGAAAAGTTACGTCTAGAGCAGAGGCAACGCCAGGTAATGTAGCTAGTTTCGTGTCTCTAGTTTGTCAGGTATGGAGCCTGATTAATATGTAAACTACTTATTCTCTATTTATACCCCACCGCCGTGGAAGTTGCCCAATGGGTGTTACCACGACATTATTTTCTCTTTCTCTCCTCCCACGAAATTTCTCTCTACTCTCTCTTTTCTTCTTCCAGATTTTCTTCTTCTTCTTTGTAAATTAAATTCAATTGTGTTCAAGAATCGATCCTAACATAGTTTAGTTGGAGTAACATATTAGTTTCATTTTCAAGTCTTGGAACATGAAACAGTTCTAAATTATTGGTATTTACATTTCAAGATATTTGTCATTACATTACATTGAAGTTCCAAATGGAGTTTGCATAACAAGATATTTGTTAGGTATGGAGCTTGATTAATATGTGATGTACTGTTATATATTAATGTTCACGTGTATCAACCTCAGCGCTGAGGTTGTCGGGGGGGGGGTTTGGGGGCAGGAGCCCCCACTCGAAGGCGGGGTTCGGGGCAGCGCCCGGCCCACCTTTTAGGTTGTACTGTTCATTCTCCATTTGTTCTCTATAATTGTAAATACCCAACATCATTAGTATATACCCCACCGCCGTGGAAGTTTACCCACAGGGTGTTACCACGCATTTACTCTCTCTCTTTCTCTCTCTCCTCTCACGCGCTTTCTCTCTTTACTCTAATTTTTGCCTCTTCCAGATTTTCTTCTTCTTCTTCCTCGATCCTAACAATATTATCATTTCAGGCATCGAAGATGCAGGAAAGAGGCTGGAAACCAAGGTGGTTTACAAAGCCAAAAGGTAGTGATAGATATCAGTATAAAGGAGGATATTGGGAAGCCAGAGAAACTGGTAAATGGGAATCATGTCCACATATTTTTGGTGAATTTTCAGATGAAATTTGACCATCTTTTTGGCAGTAATGGCCAAGTAAATTGGAATAGGATGTGAAAGATAAAGCCACAAAATATAAATAGATAGAATAGACTTGTGAAAAATGTAATCAGATATAGAGTTGGAGGTTAAAGATGGACAAAAAAGAGGCTGTTTTGCCTTTTACTTGTGCTATATTTTCTTTTGTAGGAAGTTTCTTATATTTCTTTTAGGTTTTTCAAGTCCACCCTATTGTGTATGCCCCAAATCTACCTTGATAATTCAAGGAAGCATTGTTTTGTTCTACAACTTGAAAGATTTACTTCTTGGGTTCAAGTCACGTTGGAGGGGAAGTGTGGAAACATTATAGATTCTCTTAATTTGGGAGGGGTTAAAAAAAAAAGATTTACTTCAGATTTACCCCAATCATTAAAGCGGATTGTACATTTACTTCTGTTTTACAAACTTTACTCTTACTCAAAAAGTTATTTTTTAGTAAATGTTATTGAGTACTTCAGATTATTACTCGGGCACTTGTCAACATTACTTTTACTCTCACCCTTTTAATATTTGATTTTAGCTTACTAAACTCTCCTTTAAGCTTAAAGTACATGGGCTTCATAGGAAAATTTCCCAATCAATATCACGACCCAAATTTCGATCAGTTCTGATGGCACCTAATTCAACCCGTTAGGTTAGCCAATTAACTATAATCTAATATAATTAGGTTTATCGAGGAAAATAAATGATAAAATAACTTAACCTTTCTACTTTTCCCAAGGACTGGTAGTACAAATCATGAGCTTCTAAGATTTAGAATTTACAAAACTGATAAGAAAAAAAAAAATATCATTTGTCTGAAATATGCATGAACAAATTAATGATTCTAAAGCTACCAAGAACAAGAGGCAGTTATGACCGGATTGCAGAAACATCTTCAATGCCAGCTCCCGCCATACACCGCAACGTCAACATCCAAAATCTGCACACAAGGTGCAGAAATGTGTTATGAGTACAACCGACCCCATGTACTCAGTAAGTATTTTGTCTAACCTTGTCGAAGTAGTGACGAGGATCTTTAGTGAAAATATACCCACAGTTATAACCTGTGCAGTATACTAACAATAGAAACAATTGTAGAACATAACCGATAAGGGTACAATGAAACAACTATACGAGGCAGAAAAGATTACTAGGAGAAATCACAATAGCAAATTCATAACTTTTCCGGTAGTGAGAAATACATGCAAGATATCACATCAAATGTCACGGTAATACCTTCGTGCACTTGTCTCATTCTCACCCATTTATATATGTAGATCAAATTAATTGGCACGGCAACACCCTTCGTGCATGTGTCTCTTTCTCACCGAGCATATATATAACAATACCAATTAGGTGGGAGAAATGCCAATAACAATAAAAAAAAAAAATAGGAAGCACACAGGAAGCAACAACAAACAAAGCAGTACATATGGCCCACGGAAACAGACTGGGAAAAAAATATAAAAATTATGATAGCAATTAAGAAGAAAGAATATGAATTTCACTAATTAGCATGGTAGAAGGCTCAGATGCAAACATAACAAACAAGAAGACAATCATAATATTTGCAAATTAAACAAACAGAAGGCATGGATACACAGCAACACTTGGATGGAAGTTCGTAGAAATGGCTAAAATAGAAATTTAAGTTTGGAAGTTTGACTGTGGAGTCGACTTTTTGATATCGAGATCAGAATCCAGTTCTGAAAATTTTCATAGGTCTGTTATGCCATCTATGACTTGTCTGCAAAATTAGAGGTCACTCGGACTTGATTTGATCGGCATTGAATGTAGAAGTTAGAATTTTTTAGTTTCATTAAGCTTGAATTGGGGAATGATTCGTATTTTTAGCGTTGTTTGATGGGATTTGAGGCCTCAGCTAAATTCGTATCGTGTTTTAGGACTTGTTGGTATATTTGGTTGGGGTCCTGAGGCCTTGGGTGTGTTTTAGATATGTTTCAGGTGTTATCGGATCATTTTGGGCTACTTTGGATGCTGGTTTTCTGATGTCTGGTGTTGTTCTTCGCATTCGCAAGGAGGCTCTCGTGTTCGCGAAGAAGGATTTAGCTTCTGGGATTTTGTTCTTCGTGTTCTCAAAGAGACTCTTGCGTTTGCAAAGAAGGAATTCCTGCTGTCCATCACCCGACTTCGGAAGTTTATATCTTGCAATCTATAAGGAATTTGTAGATGATCCAAAAATGAAAGTTGTAGCCCTTTGTGTCTAGTTTTCAGAAAAATAAACCGTTTGGCATTTGGATTGGATACACTACAGACTTTCTGGGAAGAGTTTGGAAATCACGAAAAAGAAATTTCTGCTGCACGGGGCTGATTTTGGAAGATTATATCTCGAAATCTATAAGGAATTGAGAGATGCGCAAATCATGAAAGTTGTAGAACTTGATATCTAGTTTTCACACAGTTAATCCATTTGTTATTTAGAATTTTGTACGAAAGGTTATGACTATTATACTAGAGACTGGCTGGGAAGAGTTTGGAAATGACCGTTGAGGAATTTGTTCATCGCGAACGAGAGAGGATGGTCGCGAACGTGAAGAACAAACCCCTGAGCAGCAGATTTAAGTGCTGAACCCATTTTTCATTTTTAACAATTTGGAGCTCGGGGAGAGGCGATTTTGGAGATTTTCAAGGAAAACAACGAGGTAAGTGTTCTTAATTCAATTTTGGTCAAATTACCCGAATCTATGGTTGTTTTTAAATTTAATTGGTAAATTAAGATGAAAAGTTTTGAAAACCCTCTTGGTTAAATTTGAAGATTGAGGGTCGAGTTGATGTCGGAATTTAATAAAATTAGTATGGTTGGACTCGTGGTTGAATGGGCTTTTATGTAATTTTTATCAGGTTCTTAGACGTGGACTGACGATTTTTGAGTTAAATTTTCGATTTCGTTGAAAAATTAGTATTAGGCCTACCATCGATGCTAAGAGAATAGACGAGCTACCATAGATCCCTCACCGACGAATAGCGTACTTTCCTCTTAGAATATCCCTTGAATAAGCGGATGAACCACTTGAGCCTCCTATTTCACTGAATCCGCTCCCATCTCTACATATCCCCGAAAGCCCACACTAAAAGAATAAAAATAGTTAACTGGTGAAAAAAAGAGAGAGCGTTGAGAGAATTGGTATGGTCATAGTAAGATTTCATATGAAATTAATTCCTAAAATTATATTGACTGAATCGAATTAATTGTGACTAGATTCGAGGCCTTCAGAGGCCGATTCACGAGGCAAACGCATTACAGAATAAAGAATTATATAGTTTGAGGTAAGTAACAGTTTTAAATTTTGTCCTGAGGGTATGAAACCTCGGATTATATGTTTATGTGATTGGTTCTAAGGTGACGCACATGCTAGGTGACGGGCGTGTGGGCGTGCAACATAGGAGTTGTGACTTGGCCAATTCCATGGATCTATGTAGATGAATAATTTGTTGTTACCCGTACATTTTTCCACGTATTAGAGAAATCGAACCATAAATTATGTTTAAATAATGTGTTGACACTATTTGGACGCACAAAAATCGTGTACTTGTTGAATTATCTGTTAAATACTATTTTGTACTCAATCATGATTTTACTTGCATATTACATCTCAGTCTCTATTGTTCCTTATTGATGCATCATATCTTTGCTGTTTAGGCTGCTTAGCGTGATTTCTGAGAGCCCGAGAGACTAGAGAGGTTGATGACTGTGCGAGGCTGAGGGCCTGATTGTGAGAATATTTATGGGATCGGGCTGCACGGGCAGCATGTTTCATTGATTTATGCCATGATTGGCTTGTTATAGCCCTTGGGCTGAAGGAGCCCCTCCGGAGTCTGTACACACTCCCAGTGAGTGCATGTACCTATTGAGTGCGAGCATCGAGTGCCGAGTGCTGAATGTTGAGTGATTGAGAAGAATGAGGAAAGAATGATTGTGAGGTTGGAATGAATGGGAGTACTGAGTGAATATTGCTTTGAGAGGATGCATTGATTTCATTATTGTTGCACTTCAGCTGTCATATATCATTGTTTTGAAAATTTCTTAAAGACATTATCTTCTGTTTCAGTTGAATTTAATATGAAATTATTTTTTGAGTTTTAAATGATGAACTTGAACGCATGCCTACCTTCTAATGTTGGAAATTACTGTAATTGGACTTAGTTGTGAAGCTCGTCACTATCTTCAGCTCTTTATTTAGTAGTTACTTGCTGAGTATGTTGTATTCATACTACACCCTGTACCTCGTGTGCAGATCCAGGTACTTTCGAACACCGCGATTACTAGTTTTTCGGAGCTTTATCTGTTGGAGACTATCGAGGTAGCTGCGTGACGTCCGCAGACCTTGACTCTCTTTCCTTTCAGTTTTTGTATTGTTCTATATTTTCAGACAACTTATCAATCAGACTTTGTTATCATTTAGATGCTCATGTACTCAGTGACACCGAATTTTTGGAGTATTTCATGCCAATATTAGTGAGATTTTTGTATTGACTTTAAATATATATAAAATCTTGATTGGTGTACAAGAATTTGGTTTGATACAAGTTTAGAGTTAATCATTCCTGAGGAATTTGGTGGATGAGACCTCATCACAACATATGGGGCAAATCTGCAAAGAAAAACAGAAATATGTACATGATCAAGAACAACAAAAACATATCTGCATCCAATTCTTACACTAAAATCATATCTGATTTAGCAAGTTACCTTCTTTATCTGAAGCCATTTATTTATACAATCTGAATGGAAGGGATGATCACATGGAAGTGCGACCAACTTCTCTCCTTCTTCATATTCAATTTGACACACCACACACCTATATTCTTTTAATCTCGATGTCTAGTCAAACTTAATCGCATCAAATCGGACAAAAAGCGCTTTTGGAAAGAAAATATATAAACACACTGATAAAGAAAAAAAACTAAAAGGTAAAAGAGGAATAATAAAAAATGCGAAAAGTCATAACTTTCTTTTTAGCCAAGTAAAATCCTCAAATCAAGTGAAAAAAGGAAGAGAAAAAAGGGAAATATTGACAAGTTTACTACTTTCTCTGTTTTAATATATGTGATATTCTTTTGGCCTTTTAGTCTATCTCGAAAAGAACAATATATTTTCTATCCTTAAAACTAATTTAATTTTTAATTTTTAATTTTTAATTTTAGTCATAATGATCGATGATAGATAACAACATAAATTTGTATGAAGTTATTTTATACAACAAGTTACAAAAATTATTTTTTCTTTCTTAAATTTCGATCCATTCTAATCACAACAAGTTACAAAAGTCATTCTTCGATCCATCCTAATCAAACAATCTCACATAAATTAATACAGAAGAAGTAATTTTTAAAATGTTACAATGATTATGAGTGACGGGCTACTTACCGATCAATAAGAGTCTTGGAATTATTAGATTGAAATGTAAATGAATGCAAGTATTTTCTGATTTCTGCTTCAGATAATTCCTGTGAGACAACTATGCTCTTTTTAGTAACTTTCATGTAATTTGATCATGAGCTACACATAAATTAAATATTAAATTGCTCCATCTTTATACCTCGTAGTATAATTCATCCTCTGGATCAACATCATCTTCCTCCATCTCCTACAAAAGGAGAAAATGTGCAGTGCCATATAGTACTCCTATATTTTATGAGTTTGATCTTATTTCTCTTCTAATTAAACTGAATACATACATACATACATATATATATACATTGCCCTGGACACCCATCATGATCCAAGAGCAAGCGCCCAGTCGCTGGTAGACACAAATAGTGCCGCGCGCTCCGACAGCAATGCGCGCGCAGACCATGATGCTCAAGACAAAGTTGCTGCCACTGGATTTGTTTTTACCTTGTAGAAGACTAAGTCCTTTTCATTGTAAATATAGAATAGATTTACTTTATCTTCTTTTAGTATGCATCTACAGCTTTCATAGGTCAACTCTTGTAACTTTGGTTTATTTTTTTTTTAAGCATTATTAGGGATCAAACATTCAAACATTCAAGCAAGTAAATATTTCTCTGTACTGGTGTCTCTCCCCCTCGATACCGCGTAGCTTTTGCAATCAGATTTCATTTCATCAATGCAATCAGCTTTCATTCATCAATTGCTCATTTCAGTTCTCTCAGACGCTCACGACATTGGTTTTTCCGTACGGCACTGACAATCTAGTCTAGCGTACGGAGGAGACCTTATTTGGCGGACAACAATCGCACTGACATCGATTGCTTAGCCTTACGTCGCCCTTCCAAAGAATCTCAGGAAGGCACCGCGTAATATATATATAAATCTATGAATTCTAGTGCGTGTATGTGTGCTAGAGAGAGACCTCGCTGTTATAGTCGTACTCATCATTGTCATAGTCGTACTCATCTTCCTCCATGTCCTGCAAAAGGAGAAAATTTGTAGTGTCATTTATATTTTATGAGTTTCTTGTTTCTGCACTTCCTAACTTGAAGTTGCAATATAGTTTTTTTAATAGAAGTCATCACCCCGATTATACTGACCTGTGGTGGCAGCAACACTGACCCCTACCTTATTGAATCTAATAATTTAAAAGATTAGGACGAAAGAGGGGGG
>MCJB01032357.1:6406-39307 GCA_002018475.1 Nicotiana obtusifolia | reverse complement strand
ATATATATATATATATATATATATATATATATATATATATATATAAAATTAAGTAACAAAAAGCGTAGTTTTTCTAACTGCTTAAACTTTTAAATGAGATGGTCACACATTTTAATATGATATCAGAGCAGGCAAAGGTCCTGAATTCGAGTCTTACGCCACCCATTATTAAGTAGGATTTCTAAGTGTGCTTGACTCATGAAAAAAAAAAAGGATCAAGCTTGCACGTATGGAGCGTGTTGACGATATAATTAAGTAATTAAAAGTGTAACTTTTTAACCGTTAAACTTTTAAATGAGATGGTTACGAACTTTAACAATAATCAAAGGTAAAATACCTTTTGTTAGTTCTAGTTCTGAAACTGAAGTTGCAATATATATATATATATATATATATAGAAATAGAAATTTGTGAATTCTAGTGCGTGTAGTGTTGGAGAGGGACCTCGTAGTTATAGTCGTATTCATTGTCAAAAAACTCTAATCCGGAATCTGCAAAAAAGAAATTATCAAAAGGCAAAACATTTTATGGTTTGATTGAAATTGTAATCATCAACAACTGCAAAATGTGTATAGTTTAGACTTTATATGGAACTCCAAGCATTTATTCGACTTTCTTTTTTTTTTGTTTTTTTGTTTTTGTGAAATAATATATAGGAGTAGTATAGGATTTCGATGGGTTTCTTGAATTATTTCTCCAAGTGAAAGAAAAAAAAAGTACCTTGAATCTGACTTTCTGGAAATTCTTCACCAGAAACAATAATTTCCTTATCTTCACTTTCACTATCATCTTCAAACATAATACAAACACCATCCTGAATACACACATTCCCATGCATGCATATTAATTAAATATCAAGCAACTTAAGAAGAAGAAAAAAAGGTAATTCCCCGTCTCATTTTATGTATCTTAGTCTGATTATACACAAAATTTCAAATATAAAAAACACATTTGAATCTTGTAATTTTAACTAAATATGATAACATACGAGAAATGTTCTTTGAATCTTATAGTTTTAAACATGACATGTCAGTCCTATAAATATGTGTTATTAAGAGTAACAGGATTGTTGAAATTGAGAACTTTGCACTAATTATTACATTTTCTTTTTGAAACAGATTAACAAGGAAAGTCTGACACGTAAATTAAAACGGAAAGAATAGTATTTAAGAAAAGAAAAAGAATAAAAAAAAAGTACCTCATCAGTTTGGCTAAGAGGTAAAATTTGGGCCGTTTGTGTCATTTGTTCTTCATCAGCCATAATCTTTGATAAATTTTGCAATTGAATGGCCAAAAAATGGATTAATGGGGTGCTATAATGAGAAGAAAGGAAGGCAAAAACGAATTAAGAACGATGAAGGAATTTGTTGGTTGCTTAAGTCCTAAGAAACTTTCATGCAAAGCAAATTAATTCAAAAGCATTTCCATTCAATTTTCAAGATTATAATGTTCTTTCTTCTTGTTTTCAAGTTTGTATTTGTGCTAATTAATGCAGAAAGCTATCTGGTGGGAGTAATAACAAGTTTCATTAATCTAATCGTAATATTATTTGATAGGGCAAGGTAGCACCTTATAAGAGCCCACATTTAATTAACGGATTCTTACCTTCCTATACATTATTTGAAACTTTATTACCCTCCATATTCAAGTTTCAATTTAATTACATGATCATATATAATTTATCAATTATATACAAATAAGTTTTAAATAAATATCCCTTTATATTAGGAATTGAATAAGGAATATCAGTTATTTCCTTATTCCTTTTATATTTATCCACTCTCTCTCTCCATATCTCTCTCTGTCTCTCTCTCTCCGTCTCTTTCTCTATCTTGCAAAGCCTGAAGATTCACTTCGCTTTAGTTGGCAATATGTCTCTCTCTTGCTCTCTCTCTTGCAAAGCCTAAAGACTCATAAGGAATATCAGATTATGATTTGAAAAGACGAATGCTCAAGGAAGTTAAAATTGTAAAGTCTAAAGATTCACTTTGCTTTAGGTGGACTATAACATGTGCGGAGACTTTAATCTCTCCTAATTTTCTGTAGGATTATAGATTTTGAAGGTGTTTGACTCTCCACCATTGACAGCCATTAAAGAGCTTTGAAGCTTTGAAATCGAATTTGAATTTTCAAAATAATTATTTGTTTGGACTGGGTATTGTTGCAAACAAGTGAGAATATTGTTTGGAGTTTATATATCAATATTGAGGGTGTTTGGTAAAAATTAGACTTGATTTTGGCTTAATTTGAGATTGAAACTCGAAGAAGACGAAGAACACATGACATACAATACACTTATGAAATTGTAGTAAAGTTGTATTGTAATTGTATGTAAATTATGTTATGTTGTGTGTGTGTGTGTGTGTGTATAAATGTTGTATGAAAGTTAAAAAATAGTTGTCTAATATATGAATGGTAGTACAAAATTTGTATTTAAGTTATCAAATACTATCTTTTTACATAAAGTTGTTGATATGTATCAAAATTGTTGATATATATATATATATATATATATATATATATATATATATATATATATATATATATATATAAAATTCTGACTTTGATACTTGTGATATTTGACTTAGTATGTTTGACCTTCAATTGAAAAAAAGTGTGTTTTTGGTCCTTTTATGGAGGAAATGTATTATATTTAAACTATTTTTTTAACTCATAGTGGCTTACTTCCAATCTTTTTAGTCCTTTTCCCTCTGTTGGGTGTAATATAATGTCCAACTAAAAAGGGGATTTGGAATAAGATGTAAAAGATAAAACCACAAAATATAAAGACAGAAGAAAACTTGTAAAAAAAGTAAAATAGATATAGAATTAGAGGTAAAGGGGAGAAGAGCCTATTTTGCCTTTTACTTGTACTATATTTTCATTTGTAGAAAATTCCTTTCATTCTTCATTTTAGGTTTCCCTAGTCCACCATTTACATCATCATAAGATGTTTTTATTTTCTGTTGTACAAACTTTAATGTTCCTCTGAATTTATGCTTCTAGTGGATAGAAATTGTTATTCTCTCTCTCTCTCTATATATATATATATACATATATACATATATATATATATATATATATATATATATATATATATATATATATAAACAATAGTATTCATACAATGTTCATATTTCTAATGTGGTGCTAAAGTTATTTTTAAAAACTTAAATGAAAAATTAAAAAAGGAGTCAAGTTAGCCTACTACAATCATATACTAGTAGATTAGTAAAATTCATATAGATATGTATGTCATGTATTTTACAGAAACATAGAAATCTTGACGTATGAGTTATTGTTTTATTCAAGCTTAAGTCCCTATAATATTTGACTAATTGCATTTAATATTTAATTAATTAGAACATACAAATCGCTTGTATACTTAGATTGCATTCGGTAAATACGACTTATAAATCGATTTGTCAATCACGGGTTCAACTTGTAGTCTCTTAAACTTGGGTTTAGACTCAAAATCATCCATTAAATATTTGCTAGTACAGTAATAGTACGTACTTATAGTTTTCAAAGATTATATACTTGATTAGTTGCCTATTAACCTAGAAAAAAAGTAGTTTGATTTCTCAATATAATGGAAGTTCATTTACAAATATACAAAGACATATGATACAAAGAACATGAAGGTCACATCCCTCAATTCAAATAGAATTTCTGCAATTAGTAAAATAGATGTTGAAAAAGTCGCGCGTTTGATGGGTTCGGGATTCTAATCTTTTTAAGTTACTGTATTCTAAATTATATTTTATACATATTCAATGAATTTCTTATGACAAATATAGAATCCGTGACGTTAACACTAGCTCCGCCCCTAATAAGTGACATAGAGCTATACATTCTTGGCCACATCAGTGCATGAGACCTCATCACTACATATAGGGCAAATCTGCAAAGGAGAATAGAATAATGAATATCAAGAAGATAGGCGAGAAGAGTAAATGAGAGCACTTTGCAAGTTATATTACCTTCTTTATCTGAAGCCATTTTTGTATACAATCTGAATGGTAAGGATGATCACATGGAAGTGCCACTAGATTCTCTCCTTCTTCGTATTCCAATTGACACACCACACATCTATTCGTCCAAAAAAAATTCACATTTTCAAGTTGTTATAATTATTTGTTCTAAAGAAAACGATCTAACTGTGACGACCCGGCCAGTCGTCTCATGAGTTACCTCTTCGTTTTCTCCATTTCTGCCTTATTATGCTTCGTTATCCGTGTTTTATGTGATAAGTTGAGTAGTTTGCATTCGGATGTGAGTTCCAATGGTTTGGTTAGCTTCGGGAGGTGATTTATGACTTAGGAGTGTGAACGGAATTGGTTCTGGAGGTCCGGTGTAGAATTAGGCTTGAATTGGTGGAGTTAGTATTTTGGCGATTTCCGGTTGTCAGGCGAGATTTTGATCCGAGGGTCGGAATGGAATTCCGACAGTTGTTGTAGCTTCATTATGTCATTTGGGATGTGTGTGCATAATTTCATGTCATTCGAACATGGTTTGCTTGGGTTTTTGATCAAAAGAATAATTTAGAAGATTTTGAAATTCTTAAGCTTGAATTCGACGCGAATTTAGTGTTGAGAGGTTGTTTTGAGCGTTCGTCAAAATGTCACAATGTAAACCACAGTGTCACGAGTTCAGATCTTAAAATGAGTCTTTGATTTTTGCCACTTACCGATCAACAAGGGTCTTGGAACTGTTAGATTGAAATGTATATGAATGCAAGTGTTTGCTGATTTCTGCTTCAGATAATCCTCTGTTCTCTACTCCAACAAATTCTCCTAAAGCAATTAATTCCTATAACAATATATTTACTCTTTAGTAAATGTCATGTATTTCTTGAGCTATACATAAATAAATAACAAGTACTCCATCTTTTGTACCTCGTAGGATAATTCATCTGGATCAACATCATCTTCTTCCATATCCTACAATAGAGGAAAATTCACTATGCTTTAAATATATAGAAATATATGAATTCTAGTGTGTGTATATGTGCTAGAGAGAGACCTCGTTGTCGTTGTCGTACTCGTCGTCGTAAAACTCTAATTCGAAATCTGCAAAAGAAAAAAAAATTCTATACATACTTAGGGGTCGTTTGGTAGGCTGTACTAAGTAAAATAATCCCTGTATAAAGATTTAATCCGTCCAATACAATGTTTGGTTGCTCAATTCAATTTATGCATACCTAATACTTGGATTACTTATACCTCATAGGAGGGCTTAGCAAATACCAAGGAAACCAAGGGATTATTAGTCCCTGCATTAACTATAGCTGGATAAGACTCTAAAATTACTAAGCTGCCCCTCAAACCCTTTTCCTAAATTTCTTTATATGCAGAATGAAGAATATTCAAGGGTATAATTGTAAAGAAGATTTTGTACAATTTTAAACCAAACACAAGCTTAGATTATACATTGTATAGCTAATTTTTAATACAATGAACAAACACTTGATAAATAAATAATCCCAGCACTACAATCACTGCATTACTAATCCTGCATTACTAATCCCTGCATTACTTGTGTTCGTACTAAACGATCCCTTAGGGTATAGAAACTGGAAAATATAAAGTTAGATTGAAAATTTAAATCATCAAGAATTGCGATTTTATAGATAGTTTGGACTTTTATATGGAACTCCTAGTGCTTCATCGACTTATGCTTTGAGTTTTTTTATTAAACTTTTGTTATTTTGTATATTTCTAGCCTATTATTTTACCTATAAAAGTTTTTATTGTGCCAATTTTCAACTACAACAACAATAAAAATAACTTTTAATGTTCACGTGAAAATGAGCAAACGAAACAAAGTACGTAGTAAGCGTTTGTCCAAATGAAATAGAGTACGTAAATTACCTTGAATCTCACTTTCTAAGAATTCTTCATCAGAGGCAGTAATTTCCTCGTCTTCACTTTCACTTTCAATCATCGACAACATTATACAAACTCTTTCCTGAATATACACACGCATTGCCACGCAAATTAATACTTTAAATAATTAAAATCCACACCCAAAAAATTTTTTTAAAAAAAAACAGGGAGTATTTAAGAAAAGAAAATAAAGAAAAAGAGAGACCAAAATCATGCAAACAAGAAATTCAACAAAAGATAGAAGGAAGCAAGGGTGGATGTAGCAGTAGGCAACAAGTTCATCTGAACTCATAACTTTTGATATGGAATATAGAATATATGTAAAAGTTTGTTGAAATCTCGACAAATAGTAGATTCGAACTCATAATTTAACTGATAAATGGCTTGCCCACGACCATATAAGGAGATCAAGGACCTCAAATCCCACCGATGTAGGACAACTCAATACACCCCCTCACGCCCAGGCCTGCACTCTGGAGCGTGGACAACATAAATGGAGGCCCAACATCGGTAACAATAATTAGGATGGGCCTGTCTCTGATACCATGAAAAATGGACTTTGGGCCTAACTTAACCCCAAAAGCTAGCTTATGAGACGAGGATTGCCCAAGACCATATAAGGAGACCAAGGACCTCAAATCCCACCGATGTGAAACAACTCAACATTAACAGTATAATAAATTTAACGCTAAAAGATTTAAAAATCACAAAATTTAAATCTTGAATCCGCCTGAAGGAAGTACCTCATCTATTTGGCTAAGAGGTGTTCTTCGGGTCGTTGGTTTCCTTTGTTCTTCATCAGCCATAATTTATGTTAAATTAATTTCTGCAATTGATGAATGGCCAAAACAATAGCTTGAATGAGTGTTATAATGAGGAAGGAAGGAAGGCAGAGATGAAGGAATTTGTTGGTTAACTTAAGTCTTAAGAAACTTTCATGCAAAGCAAAGAAATCCAAAAGCATTTCCATTCAATTTCCAAGATTCCAATACTGTTCTTGCTTCTTGCTTTCAAGTTTGTCTTTGTGCTGCTTCATACACTAAAATAAGAAATTGGAATTAGCTACGAATTTCATTGTTAATGTGCTAAATTGCTCGTAACTAACAAGATTTTTTGATAATCTATCACTAATTCATTGTTAAATCGGATTAGTAATGAATTTCTTATTTAGTTACAGAATTTGTCCGTCAATAATTTTTTTTTTTTTTAGGTAGCTAGTGATATTATCTGGTGGGGATAATAACAAATTCATAATATTTAATAGTCTTTCGATGGGGCAAGATCCTATATTTGATTATTGGACGAGTGAAGAATGAGAATTTGAGAATGTGTAAGATAAGATTTTATTTGACTCAATTTCATATGTTGTCATATATGGGTATGTAATATCTATATCTATCTATCTATTTATATTTATATCACGAAATTCCTTAGCAAAATATCGTTCGCCTTTTTTATCCTTTAACAGTAAATTTCATTTTGGACAAAATTGTAATTTAAGTTACCTTTCTAATATTTAGGACTCTTCAATCAACTAATATTATACACTAATAATCATTCCTTATATATATTATGTATAAAGTCCTAATATTTAGGAGTACAAAACTTTTACCTTATATATATTATTTTTCTATATAAATAATATAACATAAAATTTTTAGGCTTAGAAAGTAAAGGCGTATATCACGTGTATTTAGGACCTCCAATTCAATGCACATAGAGAAATTAAAAGGCCTTTTACTACATGTAAGTTTCAAAGAAGGAGCTTAATCGAACAAGAAAATTAACACTTTATTCTAATAGGTAATATAAAATTAAAAATAAAATATCATTTTTACGTAGCCTTGGCCGAGAAGTAAATAACTACAAAAATAAATATTTAATACAACAATTTAAACTTTTTTCTCGAAAGACTACTATTTTCTATAATTGACATTTTTTGAGAACCAACCAAGCTACAAATTCAAAAATGAGAAAATGACATTTAATCTTAGAGGACTAATTCACAACTACATAATGTAACTTACCATTGTGTGCTTCCAATAAATATTAGAAATAATAAATTAACAAACAATTCAATACTCTAAGTCATTACTAAAAAACCATTAATGAATATAGTTATTTGTAAATTGCTATTAACTAACACTAATTTTTAAATAATAAGTTTCATAAACTACAAATACAAACATATTGTTATCAAACGAAATAAAGTAAAACACAAGATTTGGAGAGAAAAATATAAAGAATTAAAACAAATGAAGATCTAACAAAAAGTTAAAACATGAAAAAATTTCGTATGAAAGGTTCTATCAAATTCACTTTCATGGCGCGATATTAGTGTTCAATCTCAACTTCTGAGCTACGATTAGTGCATAGAGTTTTTGACGAGTCAAATGATTGTTAATAAATTTATTATAATCTACATACAAATTTAATTATACAAAATTGCTCAATAATCCAAGAGCATTTTATGTGTATCTCACCCCGAGGCAAGTCTCAATTTTGCCTAACCCCTATTTGGCAAGTAAAAACAAAAATTATTTAGATTCATAATCGAATATTCATTAATTTTTTACCTTTTGAATTCTTTCTTATTTGATTTATGTTGGAAGCCTTGATATTTAGGATTTTAAGAGCAATTAAGATTTTATCTTATATAAATATTTTCTTGAATAATATAACATGATCATAATTTTTTTCGGACATGACTCTAATTCATTAGATATTATCTTTTTGAACTCTTTTAATTATCTACTCACATAATATTTTTCACTTCATTGATTGTTTTGTATAATATTTTAAGGAATACTCAACTATTAAAGGAAATAACAAAAGATTAAACTTAAAAGTAGAGATCGAGAGAAAGAAGGAGGGAGGGAGAGGAAGAAAAACGATAATCGGATAACTTTGGTCATTGGTAGAACACTAAAAGTCACAATAAATCATATTATCTTATTTATTAAGTTAGCTGAATAAGATCAACATTCATCATTTTTAGGAATATATATTTACAATAATATTCATACAATTTTTAAAAAATTATATACTCACTGATATATATACACGCGCAAAGCTCGCACCATAAGAATAATCATTCTGAAAAATAAAAAAGTTATATAACTAGTAGACCAGCTTATTATTTATTTATTTCAAGTAAATAATAATAATATAATTCTATCTTAGCACTACCGTGCCAAATGAAAACAAAAAGTGTTGCTTTACATATCACATTTTCCGTATAAACAACATATTTAAGATCTCACCTTTAATTATATCAACTCAAATATAAATATTTAATCTAGAACAAAAAAAGGGGGAATTTGTAGTACCTTATATTTATGCCACCTTTTAATCAGTATTCTATTTTTAAAAATTATTGATTTGGTAGCCAGCTGACAAAAAATTTGTAATAATATGACAATTACACCTCTAACAAAAGATATAAAACCTGGATCACGCATTAATCGCGTGATCTGCAACCTCATTCGTGAAAAAAGATCTCCTCCTCTCCTCTCCTCTCCTCTCCTCTCAGCAGCTTTATCAAAAAATCAGAAACTTGTCAAGATTCATCTTCTGAATCACACTTGCATGAAGTTGTTTCACCTTGAAGCTAAAACTTCATGCTAATGTAGCATGAAGTTGTTTCATGTTGAAGCTAAAATTTCATGCTAATATAGCATGAAGTTGTTTCACATTGAAGCTAAAACTTCATGCTAATGCATGCTGAAGTTATTTATCTGCAGTTTACAGTTTGTCATGAGTTTTATCCGAAACTTCAGTCTAAACATGCTGAAGTTATTTAGTTCATTTGCTAAAACTTCAAACTAAACATGCTTAAGTTTTTTAGTTCATTTGCTAAAACTTTAGACTAAACATGCTTAAGCTTTTATTTGTCTTGCAGTATGTAATTTTCTAATGAGTTTTTGCTAATGTATGCTGAAGTTATTTAGTTCATCTGCTAAAACTTCAGACTAAACATGCTTAAGTTTTTTAGTTCATTTGATAAAACTTCAGACTAAACATGCTTAAGTTTTTTGGTTCATTTGCTAAAACTACAGACTAAACATGCTTAAGTTTTTGTCTTGCAGTATGTAATTTTTTAATGAGTTTTTGAAAATGCATGCTGAAGTTATTTAGTTCATTTGCTAAAGCTTCATACTAAACATGCTTAAGTTTTATAGTTCATCTGCTAAAACTTCAGACTTAACATGCTTAAGTTTTTTAGTTCATTTGCTAAAATTCAGAGTAAACATGCTTAAGTTTTTGTCTTGCAGTATGTAATTTTTTAATGAGTTTTTGTTAATGCATGCTGAAGTTATTTAGTTCATTTGCTAAAACTTCATACCAAAACATGATGAAGTTTTGTCATGCGGTCTATGATTTTGTCATGAGTTTTATCAGAAACTTCAATCTAAACAGGCTAAAGTTTTTTAGTTCATTTGCTAAAACTTCAGACTAAACATGCATAAATTTTTGTCTTGCAGTATGTAATTTTCTAATTAGTTTTTTCTAATGCATACTGAAGTTATTTAGTTCATTTGCTAGAACTTCATACCGAAACATGCTGAAGTTTTGTCCAGCGGTCTACAGTTTTTTCAATAGTCTTTTATTAAAGAAGGGCAAAATCATCTATTTAAAACGCTTTTAACAAAAAAAAATAGGTAAAGATGCAAATGGAAAAGCAAAACAGGTAAAATTTAAAAAGGGGCGACCAAATAGGGCGTCCCATGCAATTTCTACCAAAAAAAGATGTACATTCTTGTGCTACAAGATGTGTTGGACCATAATATTAGGCCAATTTTGTTTTTCACTCGTCTGTATTGGGCTCAGCCCACATATTTGTATTTATAATTGATCTGAGGCTTTAAAGGTAGACGGTTCGGGTACTTGGTTCCTTCTTTCTTGCCAACACACAAAATCCTAATTTCTTCTTTCATTTGTTCCATTGTACCTAAATTAAATTCACGGGGTATATATCTTTATATATGTTACCTCTTACTAGTACAAATATCAAGTAATTCTATCCACAAAAAACTTTCACAACTAAGATTAGTGATTTTGCCTCTACTAGAATTTGAAAGTAAGATTTTATAATTCTCAATTCACTTTATTGAGTATTATGTTACACCTTTGTACAATTGTACAAGAACGAGAACAAGAACAAGAACAAAGGTGATATCCAGAGCTGTAACAACTATAGGGGCATCAAGTTACGAAGTCATACCATGAAAGTTTGGGAGAGGGTAGTGGAAGTAAGGGTGAGGAGGATAGTGTCTATATGTGATAACCGGTTTGGGTTCATGCTGAGTCGTTCGACTACGGAAGCTATCCACCTTATTAGGAGGTTGATGGAACGTACAAGGATAGGAAGAAGGATCTACATATGGTGTTTATTGACCTGGAGAAAGCATATGACAAGGTGCCTAAGGAGGTTTTTTGGAGATTCTTGGAGGCAAAAGGTGTGTCAGTCCCTTACATTAGGGCGATTAAGGACAGCAAGAGGTGACTCTAAGCATTTTTCGGTTGTTATGGGGCTGCACCAAGGATCTGCGCTCAGCCCGTTCTTATTTGCCCTGGTGATGAATGTACTGACACACCATATTCAAGGAGAGGTGCTATGGTGTATGTTATTCGCTGACGACATAGTTCTGATTGATGAGACGTGAGGCGGCGTTAGTGAGAGGCTGGAGGTTTGGAGACATGCCCTTGAGTAGGGGTGTTCATGGTTCGATTTGAATCGGGTTTTCCCTAAAAGAAACCAAACCAAGTAAGTCGGTTCTTCAAATATTGGAACCAAACAAAATCAATTAAGTCGGTTTTTATCGATTCGGTTTTTGTTGGTTTTTAAGTTTTTTCGGTTATTTATCGGTTTTTTTTTAAATATGAGACATACACTACCAAACACATATTTTGGCGATTACATTTTCAACGTAACACTATCAAACTAATTGATCTTTGAGAAATCTATCATTTACCAAGATATATTGATGATAATTGAATCAAATAGTTATGAATAATTTAATTACTCAATTGAAAATCGATCATTTTTAACATGAAATAAATTCTTGTACTTAGCAAAAGAAAAATACCAATCAATCTAGAATGTAAAACTAAAGAATTAGATTATTATAATAGCAAAAAACTAGACGTCACTGTTGCTCAAAGGTAAGTTTTATAAAGCAGTAGTTAGACCAGCCATGTTGTATGGGATAGAGTTAAGAACTCACATATCCAGAAGATGAAAGTAGCAGAAATGGGGATGTTGAGGTGGATGTGCGGGCACACAAGGATGGATAAGATTAGGAATGAAGTTATTCGAGAAAAAGTGAGTGTGGCTCCTATGGATGACAAGATGCGGGAAGCGAGGCTCTGATGGTTTAGGTACGTGCGGAGGAGAAGCCCAGATGCCTCGGTAAGGAGGTGTGAGCGGTTGGATTTGGCAGGTACGAGAAGAGGTAGAGGGCGGCTTAAGAAGTATTGGGGAGAGGTGATCAGGCAGGACATGGCGTGACTTCAGATTTCCAAAGACATGGCCCTTGATAGGAAAGTATGGAGGTCGAGCATTAGAGTTGTAGGTTAGGAGGTAGTTGGGCATTTTTCTTCTTCGTCCAAGGTGTAAGGCTAGCCTGATAGGGTTTCGTCTTAGATTGCTGGTTGTTAATGTTGTGTTCACGCTATTCTTTCATTTTCTATAGTATCGGGCCTTATTTGCTCATTATTTTTATTGTTTTTAATCTATTTTCTGGTTCTTATGTCGCTATTATTATTTTTATGGTTTCTGTTGATGGTACTGATGGATTTATCTCTTTTCGGCTTTTTGAGCTGAGGGTCTTTCGGAAACAACTTTTTCATTCCCTCAGGGTAAGAGCAAGGCCTGCATACTTACTACCCTCCCAGACCTCACTTTGTGAGATTTTACTAGATTGTTGTGGTTGTTATTGAGTATTATGTTACACCCTTTTGGATGCCACGAGCCTAACGTTTTCAGTTAATGCCATTTAAATCACATGGTGTATAGTGCGTCACATATGTCGCTATAACAAAATGCCTAATCATGTAAATACTTGCACATGACAAAATTGAGATATCTAATTAAATATGATGTGCATTGACCTTTCCAAAAAATTGGGATAGCTTCTTGGAGTGAATTTCCACATTTAACTACAAATTGACAAGTACTAAATATTTCTTATCTCAAATTTGTCAAGGATATTGTTTACCATTTTCACAAAATGACAAGTTGCGGCCAATTTCTAACAGCGTAAAATTGTCTTCTATAAATAGTAATTCTCAAGTTTCTCCCTTTGAGAAACCTCTTGCAAATCCTTTGCAAACGTTTTCTGTCTGGCTCTGCTTTATGTAGCTCTGATCTAGCATCTTCTGCAAATCCTCTCTGTACCAATGTATGAAATTCCCAAAATTATAATTACAAAAGTACAAAGTTAAACCAACCATGAAATAAAGAAGATGCTCCTTTTATCCCAATTTATGTAAAGTGTTCGAATTTCGAAAGCCAAAACAAATTATTTTTTTATCGAAATATTTTTATATGCTTTTTTAATATTTTGAAGTATTAATTATTATGATTTTATTGTAAATTTTGTTTCAAAAAATTTAACGATTTTATATTTAAATATCAAATTTATAAAGCTTAAAATTTGAAAAGTAAAAAGTATCACATAAATTGGGTCAGACAAAGTATACAATACATGTGGTAATAGTAAGTTTACCTCTATTGAGCCATTGGAAAGGAGACGATCAATGAGATTATTGAGAATATCTTTGGTATATTTAGGATGGCCTTGAATGCCTAAAATATGACCTCCAATTGTGAACATCTCTGCTCTTGTCTTGTCTGAAAATGCTATCACTTTAGCTTCCTTTGGCACCTCCCATACCTGTCCAATTTTGTTTCTCCATATTGTCATATATATTTTCCAAGTACATTTTCTTACTGATACAAAGAAGGTCGTAAATTTCGTATTCAGTCAAATACTGTCACATAAATTGAGATAAAAGAGAGAAATATAACTTTTTACTGATACGAAAAAAGCCGTAAATTTCGTATTCGGTTAAATACTGTCACATAAATTAAGACAAATAAAGAAAGTATACTTTTTCACTGATAGAAAGATAATCGTAAATTTCGTAGGCTATCCGGGTCCGATATCCCGGGCCCACGCGAAAGGCGTATAGAAATCAAGTTGAGTTGTCGTTTTATTGTCCTAAAATACCAAAAAATGAGGAACGGTCATAGCGGGTCGGTAACCAATGTTTCTTACGTATTTTGCTATTGCCCGGATAAATTTTAGGCGGTTCAGGCCCGGAATAAACCAATGTTCCTTAGGTCATCTCCTATTGCCCGGATAAATTTTAAGCTGTCCTGGTCCGGGATCCGGGCCCACGCGAAAGGGGCGGGCTATAGCACACGAAAATATAGAAATCGTGTCGACTTCTCATTATATGGTCCTAAAATGCAAAAAAAGTGAGGAACGGTCATAGTGGGTCGGGGATCAATATTCCTTAGATAATTTTCTATCGTCCGGATAAATTTTAAGTGGTTCGGGTTCGGATCCCGGGCCCACGCAAAAGGCATGGCTAAAGCACACGAAAATATACATATTGAGCCGAGTTGTCGTTTTATGGTCCTAAAATGCCAAAAAATGAGGAACGGTCATAGCGGGTCGGTAACCAATGTTCCTTAGGTAGTTTCAAATAGTTCGGGTAAATTTAGACGGTCCGGGTCCTGGATCCTGGGCCCACGCAAAAGGTATGGGCTATAGCACACGAAAATATAGAAATCGAGCGGAGTTGTCGTTTTATAGTCCTAAAATGCCAAAAAATGAGGAACGGTCATAGCGGGTCGGTAACCAATGTTCCTTAGGTCGTTTCCTATTGTCCGGATGAATTTTAGGCGGTCCGGGTCCGAATCCCGGGCCCACGCGGAAGGCATGGGCTATAGCACATAAAAATATAGAAATCGAGCTGAGTTCTCGTTTTATTGTCCTAAAATGCCAAAAAATGAGGAATTGTCATAGCGGGTCCGAGATCAATGTTCCTTAGGTCGTTTCCTATTGCCCGGATAAATATTAGGTGGTCCGGGCGAGGGATCCCGGGCCCACGCTAAAGGCATGGGCTATAACACACGAAAATAGAGAAATCGAGCCTAGTTCTCTTTTTATGGTCCTAAAATGTAAAAAAATAAGGAACAGTCATAGCGGGTCAAGGATCAATATTCCTTTGGTAGTTTCCTATTGTCCAGATAAATTTTAGGCTGTCGTTCCCGGGCCCACGCAAAAGGTGTGGGCTATAACACACGAAAATATAGAAATCGAGCCGAGTTGTCGTTTTTTGGTCCTAAAACGCCAAAAAATGAGGTACTGTCATAGCTGGTCGGTAACTAATGTTCATTAGGTCGTTTTTTATTGCCCGGATAAATTTTAGGCCGTCGCGGTTCGGGATCCCGTGCCCACACGAAAGATGTGGGCTATAGCACACGAAAATATAGAAATCGAGCCAAATTCTCGTTTTATAGTCCTAAAATGCCAAAAAATAAGGAACGGTCATAGCGGGTCGGTAACCAATGTTCCTTAGGTCGTTTCCTATTGTCCAGAGAAATATTAGCCGGTCCGTGTCAGGGATCTCCGGCCCACGCGGAAGGCGTGGGCTATAGCACATGAAAATATAGAAATCGAGCCGAGTTCTCGTTTTATGATCCTAAATGCCAAAAAATGAGGAACGGTCATAGCGGGTCATGGTTCAATGTTACTTAGGTCGTTTCCTACTGCCCAGACAAATTTTAGGCTATCCGGGCCCGGGATACCGGGCCGACGTGAAACACGAAAATATAGAAAGCGAGTCGAATTGTCGTTTTATGGTCCTAATATGCCCAAAAATGAGGAACGGTCATAGCGGGTCGGTAACCAATGTTTCTTAGCTCGTTTCCTATTGCCCGGATAAATTTTAAGCAGTCATGGTCCGGGATCCCAGGCCCACGCGAAAGGCGTGGGCTATAGCACACGAAAATATAGAAATTGAGCCGAGTTCTCGTTTTATGGTCCTAAAATGCCAAAAAATAAGGAACGGCCATAGCAGGTCGTTAACCAATGTTTCTTAGGTCGTTTCCTATATTCCGGATAAATATTAGGCGGTCCGGGTCTAGGATCCAGGCCCACGCAGAAAGTGTGGGCTATAGCACATGAAAATATAGAAATGGAGTCGAGTTCTCGTTTTATGGTCCTAAAATGCCAAAAAATAAGGAACGGTCAAAAAAATGAGGAACGATCATTGCGGGTCACTGTCACACATTACTTATATCCTTCCCTAATGTCCGGAAAAATTTTAGGGTGTCCAGGTCCGGATTCGCGGGGCCACGCCAAAGGCGTGGGCTATAGCACACGAAAATATAGAAATCGGGTCGAGTTCTCATTTTATTTCCTAAAAATAACAAAAAATGAGGAACGATCATTGCGGGACGCTGTCACACGTGTTGGTCCTTCCCTAATGTCCGGATAAATTTTAGGGGGTCCGGGTCCGGATTCCCGGAGCCATGCCAAAGGCGTGGGCTATAGCACACGAAAATATAAGAATCTGGCCGAGTTCTCGTTTTATTGACTAAAAGTACCAAAAAATAACGAACGGTCATTGCAGGTCGCTCTCACACATTCCTTAGGTCCTTCCCTAATGTTCGGATAAATTTCAGAGGGTCCGAGTCCGGATTCCCGGGGCCAAGCCAAAGACGTGGGCTATAGCACACGAAAATAAAGAAATCGATCCGAGTTCTCGTTTTATTGCCTAAAAATACCAAAAAATGAGGAACGATCATTGCGGGTCACTGTCACATATTCCTTAGGTCCTTCCCTAATGTCTGGATAACTTTTAGGGGGTCCGGGACCAGATTCCAGGGGCCACGCCAAAGGCGTGGGCTATAGCACACAAAAATATAGAAATCGGGCCAAGTTCTCGTTTTATTGCCTAAAAATACCAAGAAATGAGGAACGGTCAATGCGGGTCCCTCTCACATGTTCCTCAGGTCCTTCTCTAATGTCCAGATAAATTTTAGGGGGTCCGAGTCCGGATTCCCGGGACCAAGCCAAAGGCGTGGGCTATAGCACACGAAAATACAGAAATCGGGCCGAGTTCTCGTTTAATTGCCTAAAAATACCAAAAAATAATTAACGGTCATTGCAGGTTTCTCTCACACGTTCTTTAGGTCCTTCCCTAATGTCCGGATAAATTTTAGGGGGTCCGGGTCCGGATTCCCGAGGCCACGCCAAAGGCGTGGGCTATAACACACGAATATATAGAAATCAGGCCGAGTTCTCGTTTTATTGCCAAAAAATACCGAAAAATAACGAACGGTCATTGCGGGTCACTCTCACACGTTCCTTAGGTCCTTCCCTAATGTTTGGATAAATTTTAGGGGGTCCGAGTCCGGATTCCTGGGGCCAAACCAAAGGCGTGGGCTAGCACACGAAAATATCGAAATCGTGCTGAGTTCTCATTTTATTGCCTAAAAATACCAAAAAATAAGGAACGATCAGTGCAGGTCACTGTCACACGTTCCATAGGTCCTTCCCTAGTGTCCGGATAAATTTTAAGGGGTCGGGGTCCGGATTCCCGAGGCCACGCCAAAGGCGTGGGCTATAGCATACGAAAATATTGAAATCGGGCCGAGTTCTCGTTTTATTGCCTAAAAATACCAAAACATAACGAATGGTCATTGCGGGTCACTCTCACACGTTCCTTATGTCCTTCCTTAATGTCCGGATAAATTTTATGGGGTCCGAGTCCGGATTCCCGGGGCCAAGCCAAAGGCGTGGGCTATAGCACACGAAAATATCGAAATCGGTCCAAATTCTCGTTTTATTGCCTAAAAATACCAAAAAATGAGGAACGATCATTGCGGGTCACTGTCACACATTCCTTAGGTCCTTCCTTAATGTTCAGATAAATTTTAGGGGGTCCGAGTCAGGATTCCCGTGGCCAAGCCAAAGGCATGGGCCATAGCACATGAAAATATAGAAATCGGACCGAGTTCTCGTTTTATTGCCTAAAAATACCAAAAAATAATGAACGGTTATTGCGGGTTGCTCTCACACATTCCTTAGGTTATACCCTAATGTCCGGATAAATTTTAGGGGGTCCGAGTCCGGATTCCCGGGGCCAAGCCAAAGGCGTGGGCTATAGCACATGAAAATATCAAAATCGGTCCGAGTTCTCGTTTTATTGCCTAAAAATATCAAAAAATGAGGAACGATCATTGCGGGTCTCTGTCACACATTCCTTAGGTCCTTCCCTAATGTCCAGATAAATTTTAGGGGGTCCGGGTCCGGATTCCCGGGGCCACGCAAAAGGCGCGGGCTATAGCACACGAACATATAGAAATCAGCTCGAGTTCTCGTTTTATTGCCTAAAAATGCCAAAACAATGAGGAAAGGTCAATGCGGGTCGCTCTCACACGGTCCTTAGGTCCTTCCCTATTATCCTAATAAATCTTAGGTGGTCCGGGTACGGATTCCTCGGGCCACGCCAAAGGCGTGGGCTATAGCACACGAAAATATAGAAATCGGGTTGAGTTCTTGTTTTATTGCCTAAAAATACCAAAAAATAATGAACGGTCATTGCGGGTTGCTCTCATACATTCCTTAGGTCCTTCCCTAATGTCCGGATAAATTTTAGGGGGTCCGAGTCCGGATTCCCGGGGCCAAACCAAAGGAGTGGGCTATAGCACACGAAAATATCAAAATCGCTCCGAGTTCTCGTTTTATTGCATAAAAATACCAAAAAACGAGGAACGATCATTGCGGGTCACTGTTACACGTTCCGTAGGTCCTTCCTTAATGTGCGGATAAATATTAGCTGGTCGGTCCGAATTCCCGGGGCCACGCCAAAGGCATGGGCTATAGCACACGAAAATATAAAAATCGAGCCGAGTTTTCGTTTTATTGCTTAAAAATACAAAAAATGAGGAACGATCATTGCGGGTCACTGTGAAACGTTCCTTTGGTCGTTCTCTAATGTCCGAATAAATTTAAGGAGGTGGTCCGGGTCCGGGTCCGGGTCCGGGTCCAGATTCTCGGGGCCACGCGAAAAGCATGGGCTATAGCACACGAAAATATAGAAATCAGGCCGAGTTCTCGTTTTATTGCCAAAAAATACCAAAAAATGAGGAATGATCATTGCGGGTCGCTGTCACATGTTCCTCAGGTCCTTCCCTAACATCCGGATAAATTGTAGGGGGTCCGCGTCCGGATTCCCAGGGCCACGCGAAAGGCGTGAGCTATGGCACACGAAAATATAGAAATCGGGCTGAGTTCTTGTTTTACTGCCTAAAAATACCAAAAAATGAGGAACGATCATTGCGGGTCACTGTCACACGATACTTAGGTCCTTCCCTAATGTCTTGATAAATTTTAGGGGGTCCGAGTCTGGATTCCTGGGGCCAAGCCAAAGGCGTGGGCCATAGCACATGAAAATATAGAAATCGGGCCGAGTTCTCGTTTTATTGCCTAAAAATACCAAATAATAATGAACGGTTATTGCGGGTTGCTCTCACACGTTCTTTTGGTCCTACCCTAATGTTCGGATAAATTTTAGGGGGTCCGAGTCCGGATTCCCGGGGCCAAGCCAAAGGCGTGGGCTATAGCACACGAAAATATCGAAATCAGTCCGAGTTCTCGTTTTATTGCCTAAAAATACCAAATAATGAGGAACTACCATTGCGGGTATCTGTCACACATTCCCTAGGTCCTTACCTAATGTCCGGATTAATTTTAGGGGGTCCGGGTCCGGATTCCCGAGGCCACTCCAAAGGCGTGGGCTATATAGCATACAAAAATATAGAAATCGGGCAGAGTTCTCGTTTTATTGCCTAAAAATACCAAAAAATGAGGAACGGTCAATGCGGGTAACTCTCACACGGTCCTTAGGTCCTTCTCTAATATCAGGATAAATTTTAGGGGGTCCGGGTACGGATTCCCGGGGCCACGCCAAAGGCGTGGGCTATAGCACACGAAAATATAGAAATCGGGCTGAGTTCACGTTTTATTGCCTACAAATACCAAAAAATAATGAACGGTCATTGCGGGTTGCTCTCACACATTCCTTAGGTCCTTCCCTATTGTCCGGATAAATTTTAGGGGTTTCGAGTTTGGATTCCCGGGGCCAAGCCAAAGGAGTGGGCTATAGCACACGAAAATATCGAAATCGGTCCGAGTTCTTATTTTATTGCATAAAAATACCAAAAAATGAGGAACGATCATTGCGGGTCACTATCACACGTTCCTTAGGTCCTTCCCTAATGTGCGGATAAATATTAGCGGGTCCGAGTCCGAATTCCTGGGGCCAAGCCAAAGGCGTGGGCTATAGCACACGAAAATATAGAAATCGGGCCGAGTTCTCATTTTATTGCGTAAAAATACCAAAAAATAATGAACTGTCATTGCAGTTTGGTCTCACACGTTCCTTAGGCCCTACCCTAATGTACGGATAAATTTTAGGGGGTCCGAGTCCGGATTCCCGGGGCCAAGCCAAAGGCGTGGGGTATAGCACACGAAAATATCGAAATCGGTTCGAGTTCTCGTTTTATTTCCTAAAAATACCAAAAAATTAGGAACGATCATTGCGGGTCACTGTCACACATTCCTTAGGTCCTTCGCTAATGTTCGGATAAATTTTAGGGGGTCCACGTCCGGATTCCCAAGGCCACGCGAAAGGCGTGGGCTATAGCACACGAAAATATAGAAATCGGGCCGAGTTCTCGTTTTATTGCCTAAAAATACCAAAAAATGAGGAAATATCATTGCGGGTAAATGTCACACGATATTTATGTCCCTCCCTAATTTCCGAATAAATTTTAGGTGGTCCGGATCCAGATTCCCGGGCCCACACCAAAGGCATGGGCTATAGCACACGAAAATATCGAAATCGGTCCGAGTTCTCGTTTTATTGCCTAAAAATATCAGAAAATGAGGAACGATCATTGCAGGTCACTTTCACACATTCCTTAGGTCCTTCCCTAATGTCCGGATAAATTTTAGGGGGTCCGGGTCCGGATTCCCGAGGCCACGCCAAAGGCGTGGGCTATATAGCACACGAAAATATAGAAATCGGGCCGAGTTCTTGCTTTATAGCCTAAAAATACCAAAAAATGAGGAACAATGATTGTGGGTCTCTCTCACACGTTCCTCAGGTCCTTCCCTAATGTTCGGATAAATTTTAGGGGGTTAGAGTCCGGATTCCCGGGGCCACGCCAATGGCGTGGGCTATATAGCACACAAAAATATAGAAATCGGGCCGAGTTCTCGTTTTATTGCCTAAAAATACCAATAAATGAGGAACGGTTAATACGGGTCGCTCCTCACGTGGTCCTTAGGTCCTTCCCTAATATCTGGATAAATTTTAGGGGGTCCGGGTACGGATTACCGGGACCACGCCAAAGGCGTCGGCTATAGCACACGAAAATATCGAAATCGGTCCGAGTTCTCGTTTTATTGCCTAAAAATACCAAAAAAATGAAGAACGATCATTTCAGGTCACTGTCACACATTCCTTAGGTCCTTCCTAATATCAGAATAAATTTTATGGGGTCCGGGTACGGATTCCCGGGGCCACGCCAAAGGCGTGGGCTATAGCACACGAAAATATAGAAATCGGGCCGAGTTCTCGTTTTATTGCCTAAAAATACAAAAAAATGAGGAAAGATCATTGCAGGTCAATGTCACACGATTCTTAGGTCCTTCCCTAATTTTTGGATAAATTTTAGGTGGTCCGGGTTCGGATTCCCCGGCCCACGCCAAAGGCGTGGGCTATAGCACTCGCAAATATCGAAATCGGTCCGAGTTCTCGTTTTATTGCCTAAAAATATCAAAAAATGAGGAACTATTATAGCAGGTCACTTTCACACATTCCTTAGGTCCTTTCCTAATGTCCGAATAAATTTTAGGGGGATCGGGTCCGGATTCCCGGGGCCAAGCCAAAGGCGTGGGCTATAGCACACGAAAATATCGAAATCAGTCCGAGTTTTCGTTTTATTGCCTAAAAATACCAAAAAATGAGTAACAATCATTGCGGGTCTCTGTCACACATTCCATAGGTCCTTCGCTAATGTCCGGATAAATTATAGGGGGTCAGGGTCCGGATTCCCGGGGCCACGCCAAAGGCGTGGGCTATAGCACACGAAAATATAGAAATCGGGCCGAGTTCTCGTTTTATTGCCTAAAAATACCAAAAAATGAGGAAATATCATTGCGGGTAAATGTCACACGATATTTATGTCCCTCCCTAATTTCCGAATAAATTTTAGGTGGTCCGGATCCAGATTCCCGGGCCCACACCAAAGGCATGGGCTATAGCACACGAAAATATCGAAATCGGTCCGAGTTCTCGTTTTATTGCCTAAAAATATCAAAAAATGAGGAACGATCATTGCAGGTCACTTTCACACATTCCTTAGGTCCTTCCCTAATGTCCGGATAAATTTTAGGGGGTCCGGGTCCGGATTCCCGAGGCCACGCCAAAGGCGTGGGCTATATAGCACACGAAAATATAGAAATCGGGCCGAGTTCTTGCTTTATAGCCTAAAAATACCAAAAAATGAGGAACAATGATTGTGGGTCTCTCTCACACGTTCCTCAGGTCCTTCCCTAATGTTCGGATAAATTTTAGGGGGTTAGAGTCCGGATTCCCGGGGCCACGCCAATGGCGTGGGCTATATAGCACACAAAAATATAGAAATCGGGCCGAGTTCTCGTTTTATTGCCTAAAAATACCAATAAATGAGGAACGGTTAATACGGGTCGCTCCACACATTCCTTAGGTCCTTACCTAATGTCCGGATAAATTTTAGGGGGACGGGGTCCGGATTCCCGGGGCCACGCCAAAGGCGTGGGCTATAGCACACGAAAATATCGAAATCGGTCCGAGTTCTCGTTTTATTGCCTAAAAATACCAAAAAAATGAAGAACGATCATTTCAGGTCACTGTCACACATTCCTTAGGTCCTTCCTAATATCCGGATAAATTTTAGGGGATCCACGTCCGGATTCCCAGGGCCACGCGAAAGGCGTGGGCTATAGCACACGAAAATATAGAAATCGGGCCGAGTTCTCGTTTTATTGCCTAAAAATATCAAAAAATGAGGAACTATTATAGCAGGTCACTTTCACACATTCCTTAGGTCCTTTCCTAATGTCCGAATAAATTTTAGGGGGATCGGGTCCGGATTCCCGGGGCCAAGCCAAAGGCGTGGGCTATAGCACACGAAAATATCGAAATCAGTCCGAGTTTTCGTTTTATTGCCTAAAAATACCAAAAAATGAGTAACAATCATTGCGGGTCTCTGTCACACATTCCATAGGTCCTTCGCTAATGTCCGGATAAATTATAGGGGGTCAGGGTCCGGATTCCCGGGGCCACGCCAAAGGCGTGGGCTATAGCACACGAAAATATAGAAATCGGGCCGAGTTCTCGTTTTATTGCCTAAAAATACCAAAAAATGAGGAACGGTCATTGCCGGTTGCTCTCACACGTTCCTTAGGTCCTTACCTAATGTCCGGATAAATTTTAGGGGGTCGGGGTCCGGATTCCCGGGGCCACGCCAAAGGCGTGGGCTATAGCACACGAAAATATAGAAATCGGGCCGAGTTCTCGTTTTATTGCCTAAAAATACCAAAAAATAAATAACGGTCATTGCGGGTTGCTCTCACACGTTCCTTAGGTCCTACCCTAATGTCCGGATATATTTTAGGGGGTCCGAGTCCGTATTCCCGGGGCCAAGCCAAAGGAGTGGGCTATAGCACACGAAAATATCGAAATCGGTCCGAGTTCTCATTTTATTGCCTAAAAATACCAAACAATGAGGAACGATCATTGCGTGTCTCTGTCACACATTCCTTAGGTCCTTCCCTAATGTCCGAATAAATTTTAGGAGGTCCGGGTCCGGATTTCCGGGGCTAGCACACAAAAAATGAGGAACGGTCAATGCGGGTCGCTCCTCACATGGTCCTTAGGTCCTTCCCTAATATTTGGATAAATTTTAGGGGGTCCGGGTACGGATTCCCGGGGCCACGCCAAAGGCGTCGGCTATAGCACACGAAAATATCAGAATCGGTCCGAGTTCTCGTTTTATTGCCTAAAAATACCAAAATATGAGGAACGATCATTGCGTGTCTCTGTCACACATTCCTTAGGTCCTTCCCTAATGTCTGGATAAATTTTAGGGGGTTCGGGTCCGGATTCCCAGGGCCACACCAAAGGCGTGGGCTATATAGCACACGAAAATATAGAAATCAGGCCGAGTTCTGCCTTTATTGCCTAAAAATACCAAGAAATGAGGAACGGTGATTGTGGGTCTCTCCCACACGTTCCTCAGGTCCTTCCCTAATGTACGGATAAATTTTAGGGGGTCCGAGTCCGGATTCCCGGGGCCAAGCCAAAGGCGTGGGCTATAGCACACGAAAATATAGAAATCGGGCCGAGTTCTCATTTTATTGCGTAAAAATACCAAAAAATAATGAACTGTCATTGCAGTTTGGTCTCACACGTTCCTTAGGCCCTACCCTAATGTACGGATAAATTTTAGGGGGTCCGAGTCCGGATTCCCGGGGCCAAGCCAAAGGCGTGCGGTATAGCACACGAAAATATCGAAATCGGTTCGAGTTCTCGTTTTATTTCCTAAAAATACCAAAAAATGAGGAACGATCATTGCGGGTCACTGTCACACATTCCTTAGGTCCTTCCCTAATGTTCGGATAAATTTTAGGGGGTCCACATCCGGATTCCCAGGGCCACGCGAAAGGCGTGGGCTATAGCACACGAAAATATAGAAATCGGGTCGAGTTCTCGATTTATTGCCTAAAAATACCAAAAAATGAGGAAATATCATTGCGGGTCAATGTCACACGATATTTAGGTCCCTCCCTAATTTTCGGATAAATTTTAGGTGGTCCGGATCCAGATTCCCGGGCCCACACCAAAGGCATGGGCTATAGCACACGAAAATATCGAAATCGGTCCGAGTTCTCGTTTTATTGCCTAAAAATATGAAACAATTAGGAACGATCATTGCATGTCTCTGTCACACATTCCTATGGTCCTTCCCTAATGTCCGAATAAATTTTAAGGGGTCCGGGTCCGTATTCCCAGGGCCACGCCAAAGGTGTGAGCTATATAGCACAAAAAAATATAGAAATCGGGCCGAGTTCTCGTTTTATTGCCTAAAAATACTAATAAATGAGGAACGGTTAATGCGGGTCGCTCCTCACGTGGTCCTTAGGTCCTTCCCTAATATCTGGATAAATTTTAGGGGGTCCGGGTACGGATTACCGGGGCCACGCCAAAGGCGTCGGCTATAGCACACGAAAATATCGAAATCGGTCCGAGTTCTCGTTTTATTGCCTAAAAATACCAAAAAAATGAGGAACGATCATTTCAGGTCACTGTCACACATTCCTAAGGTCCTTCCTAATATCCGGATATATTTTAGGGGATCCACGTCCGGATTCCCAGGGCCACGCGAAAGGCGTGGGCTATAGCACAGGAAAATATAGAAATCGGGCCGAGTTCTCGTTTTATTGCCTAAAAATATCAAAAAATGAGGAACTATTATAGCAGGTCACTTTCACACATTCCTTAGGTCCTTCCTTAATGTCCGGATAAATTTTAGGGGGATCGGGTCCGGATTCCCGGGGCCAAGCCAAAGGCGTGGGCTATAGCACACGAAAATATCGAAATCGGTCCGAGTTTTCGTTTTATTGCCTAAAAATACCAAAAAATGAGTAACGATCATTGCGGGTCTCTGTCACACATTCCATAGGTCCTTCCCTAATGTCCGGATAAATTATAGGGGGTCGGGGTCCGGATTCCCGGGGCCACGCCAAAGGCGTGGGCTATAGCACACGAAAATATAGAAATCGGACCGAGTTCTCGTTTTATTGCCTAAAAATACCAAAAAATAAATAACGGTCATTGCGGGTTGCTCTCACACGTTTCTTAGGTCCTACCCTAATATTTGGATAAATTTTAGGGGGTCCGGGTACGGATTCCCGGGGCCACGCCAAAGGCATCGGCTGTAGCACACGAAAATATCAAAATCGGTCCGAGTTCTCGTTTTATTGCCTAAAAATACCAAAAAATGAGGAACGATCATTGCGGGTCACTGTCACACATTCCTTAGGTCCTTCCCTAATGTCTGGATAAATTTTAGGGGGTTCGGGTCCGGATTCCCAGGGCCACACCAAAGGCGTGGGCTATATATATAGCACACGAAAATATAGAAATCGGGCCGAGTTCGGCCTTTATTGCCTAAAAATACCAAGAAATGAGGAACGATGATTGTGGGTCTCTCCCACACGTTCCTCAGGTCCTTCCTTAATGTACGGATAAATTTTAGGGGGTCCGAGTCTGGATTCCCGGGGCCAAGCCAAAGGCGTGGGCTATAGCACACGAAAATATAGAAATCGGGCCGAGTTCTCATTTTATTGCCTAAAAATACCAAAAAATAATGAACTGTCATTGCAGGTTGGTCTCACACATTCCTTAGGTCCTACCCTAATGTACGGATAAATTTTAGGGAGTCCGAGTCCGGATTCCCGGGGCCAAGCCAAAGGCGTGGGGTATATAGCACACGAAAATATAGAAATCGGGCCGAGTTCTTGCTTTAAAGCCTAAAAAGACCAAGAAATGAGGAACGATGATTGTGGGTCTCTCTCACACGTTCCTCAGGTCTTTCCTTAATGTCCGGATAAATTTAAGGGGGTCCGAGTCCGGATTCCCGGGGCCAAGCCAAAGGCGTGGGCTATAGCACACGAAAATATAGAAATCGGGCCGAGTTCTCATTTTATTGCCTAAAAATACCAAAAAAAATGAATGGTCATTGCAGATTGGTCTCACACATTCCTTAGGTCCTACCCTAATGTACGGATAAATTTTAGGGGGTCCGAGTCCGGATTCCCGGGGCCAAGCCAAAGGCATGGGCTATAGCACACGAAAATATCGAAATCGTTCCGAGTTCTCGTTTTATTGCCTAAAAATACCAAAAAATGAGGAACGATCATTGCAAGTCACTTTCACACATTCCTTAGGTCCTTCCCTAATGTCCGGATAAATTTTAGGGGGTCCGGGTCCGGATTCCCGGGGCCAAGCCAAAGGCGTGGGCCATAACACATGAAAATATAGAAATCGGGCCGAGTTCTCGTTTTATTGCCTAAAAATACCAAAAAATACTGAACGGTTATTACGGGTTGCTCTCAAACGTTACTTCGATCCTACCCTAATGTCCGGATAAATTTTAGGGGGTCCGAGTCTGGATTCCCGGGGCCAAGCCAAAGGCGTGGGCTATAGCACACGAAAATATCTAAATCGGTCCGAGTTCTCGTTTTATTTACTAAAATTACCAAAAAATGAGGAACTATCATTGCGGGTCACTGCCAAACATTCCTTAGGTCCTTCCCTAATGTCCGAATAAATTTTAGGGGGTCCGCTTCCTGATTCCCAGGGCCACGCGAAAGGCGTGAGCTATAGCACACGAAAATATAGAAATCGGGCCGAGTTCTCGTTTTATTGCCTAAAAATACCAAAAAATGGGTAACGATCATTGCGGGTCTCTATCACACATTCCTTAGGTCCTTCCCTAATGTCCGGAAAAATGATAGGGGGTCGGGGTCCGGATTCCCGGGGCCATGCCAAAGGCGTGGGCTATATAGCACACAAAAATGTAGAAATCAGGCCGAGTTCTCGTTTTATTGCCTAAGAATACAAAAAAATGAGGAAAGGTCAATGCGGGTCGCTCTCACACGGTCCTTAGGTCCTTCCCTAATATCCGAATAAATTTTAGGGGGTCCGAGTACGGATTCCTGGGGCCACGCCAAAGGCGTGGGCTATGGCACACGAAAATATAGAAATCGGGCTGAGTTCTTGTTTTATTGCCTAAAAATAACAAAAAATGAGGAAAAATCATTGCGGGTAACTGTCACACATTCCTTAGGTCCTACCCTAATGTCTGGATAAATTTTATGGGGTCGGGGTCCGGATTCCCAGGGCCACGCAAAAAGCGTGGGCTATAGCACACGAAAATATCAAAATCGGACCGAGTTCTCGTTTTATTGCCTAAAAATACCAAAAAATGAGGAATGATCATTGCGGGTCGCTGTCACACGTTCCTCAGGTCCTTCCCTAACATCCGGATAAATTTTAGGGGGTCCGCGTACGGATTCCCAGGGCCACGCGAAAGGCGTGAGCTATGGCACACGAAAATATAGAAATCGGGCTGAGTTCTTGTTTTATTGCCTAAAAATACCAAAAAATGAGGAACGATCATTGCGGGTCACTGTCACACATTCCTTAGGTCCTTCCCCAATGTCTGGATAAATTTTAGGGGGTCCAAGTCTGGATTCCCGGGGCGAAGCCAAAGGCGTGGGCCATAGCACATGAAAATATAGAAATCGGACTGAGTTCACGTTTTATTGCCTACAAATACCAAAAAATAATGAAAGGTCATTGCGGGTAGCTCTCACACATTCCTTAGGTCCTTCCCTAATGTCCGAATAAATTTTAGGGGGTCCGAGTTCGGATTCCTGGGGCCAAGCCAAAGGAGTGGGCTATGGCACACGAAAATATCGAAATCGGTCCGAGTTCTTGTTTTATTGCATAAAAATACCAAAAAATGAGGAACGATCATTGCGGGTCACTATAACACGTTCCTTAGGTCCTTACTTAATGTGTGGATAAATATTAGCGGGTCCGGGTCCGAATTCCCGGGGACACGCCAAAGGCGTGGGGTATAGCACATGAAAATATAGAAATCGGGCCGAGTTCTTGTTTTATTGCCTAAAAATACCAAACAATAAGGAACGATCTTTGCGGGTCACTGTCACACGTTCCTTAGGTCCTTCCCTAATTTTCGGATAAATTTTAGGTGGTCCGGGTGCGGATTCCCGAGGCCACGCCAAAGGCGTGGGCTATAGCACACGAAAATATAGAAATCGGGCCGAGTTCTCATTTTATTGCCTAAAAATACCAAAAAATAAAGAACGGTCATTGCGGGTTGCACTCACACATTCCTTAGGTCCTACCCTAATGTCTGGATATATTTTAGGGGGTTTGAGTCCGAATTCCCGGGGCCAAGCCAAAGGAGTGGGCTATAGCACACGAAAATATCGAAATCTGTCCGAGTACTCGTTTTATTGCCTAAAATTACCAAACAATGAGAAACGATCATTGCGTGTCTCTGTCACACATTCCTTAGGTCCTTCCCTAATGTCCGAATAAATTTTAGGGGGTCCGGGTCCGGATTCCCGGGGCCACGCCAAAGGCGTGGGCTATATAGCACACAAAAATATAGAAATCGGGCCGAGTTCTCGTTTTATTGCCTAAAAATACCAAAGAATGAGGAACGGTCAATGCGCGTCACTCCTCACATGGTCCTTAGGTCCTTACCTAATATTTGGATAAATTTTAGGGGGTCCGGGTACGGATTCCCGGGGCCACGCCAAAGGCGTAGGCTATAGCACACGAAAATATCAAAATCGGTCCGAGTTCTCGTTTTATTGCCTAAAATACCAAAAAATGAGGAACGATCATTGCGGGTCACTGTCACACATTCCTTAGGTCCTTCCCTAATGTCTGGATAAATTTTAGGGGGTTCGGGTCCGGATTCCCAGGGCCACGCCAAAGGCGTGTGCTATATAGCACACGAAAATACAGAAATCGGGTCGAGTTCTTGCTTTATCGCCTAAATTTACCAAGAAATGAGTAACGGTGATTGTGGGTCTCTCCCACACGTTCCTCAGGTCCTTCCATAATGTACAGATAAATTTTAGGGGGTCCGAGACCGGATTCCCGGGGCCAAGCCAAAGGCGTGGGCTATAACACACGAAAATATAGAAATCGGGCCGAGTTCTCATTTTATTGCCTAAAAATACCAAAAAATAATGAACTGTCATTGCAGGTTGGTCTCACACGTTCCTTAGGTCCTACCCTAATGTACGGATAAGCTTTAGGGGGTCCGAGTCTGGATTCCCGGGGCCAAGCCAAAGGCGTGGGCTATAGCACACGAAAATATCGAAATCGGTTCGAGTTCTCGTTTTATTTCCTAAAAATACCATAAAATGCGGAACGATCATTGCGGGTCACTGTCACACATTCCTTAGGTCCTTCCCTAATGTTCGGATAAATTTTAGGTGGTCTACGTCCGGATTCCCAGGGCCACGCGAAAGGCGTGTGCTATAGCACACGACAATATAGAAATCGGGCCGAGTTCTCGTTTTATTACATAAAAATACCAAAAAATGAGTAAATATCATTGCGGGTCAATGTCACACGATACTTAGGTCCTTCCCTAATTTTAGAATAAATTTTAGGTGGTCCGGATCCAGATTCCCGGGCCCACACCAAAGGCATGGGCTATGGCGCACGAAAATATCGAAATCGGTCCGAGTTCTCGTTTTACTGCCTAAAAATACCAAAAAATGAGGAACGATCATTGCAGGTCACTTACACACATTCCTTAGGTCCTTCCATAATGTCCGGATAAATTTTAGGGGGTCCGGGTCCGGATTCCCGTGGCCTAGCCAAAGGCGTGGGACATAATGGCACATGAAAATATAGAAATCGGGCCGAGTTCTCATTTTATTGCCTAAAAATACCAAAAAATACTGAACGGTTATTACGGGTTGCTCTCAAACATTACTTCAGTCCTACCCTAATGTCCGGATAAATTTTAGGGGGTCCGAGTCTGGATTCCCGGGGCTAAGACAAAGGCGTGGGCTATAGCACACGAAAATATCTAAATCGGTCCGAGTTCTCGTTTTATTGCCTAAAAATAACAAACAATGAGGAACGATCATTGCGGGACTCTGTCAGATATTCCTTAGGTCCTTCCCTAATGTCCGGATAAATTTTAAGGGGTCCGGCTCCGTATTCCCGGGGCCACGCCAAAGGTGTGGGCTATATAGCACACAAAAATGTAGAAATCGGGCCGAGTTCTAGTTTTTTTTGCCCAAAAATACCAAAATATGAGGAACGGTCAATGCGGGTCGCTCCCACACGGTCCTTAGCTCCTTTCCTAATGTCCGGATAAATTTTAGGGGGTCCAGGTACGGATTCCCGGGGCCACGCAAAAGGCGTGGGCTATCGCACACGAAAATATAGAAATCGGGCTGAGTTCTAGTTTTATTGCCTAAAAATACCAAAAAATAATGAACGGTCATTGCGGGTTGCTCTCACACATTCCTTAGGTCCTTCCCAAATGTCCGAACAAATTTTAGGGGGTCCGAGTCCGGATTCCCGGGGCCAAGCCAAAGGCATGGGCTATAGCACACGAAAATATAGAAATCGGGCCGAGTTCTCGTTTTATTGCCTAAAAATACCAAAAAACGAGGAAATATCATTGCGGGTCAATGTCACACGTACTTAAGTCCTTGCCTAATTTCCGAATAAATTTTAGGTGGTCCGGATCCAGATTCCCGGGCCCACACCAAAGGCATGGGCTATGGCGGACGAAAATATCGAAATCGGTCCGAGTTCTCGTTTTATTGCCTAAAAATACCAAAAAATGAGGAACGATCATTGCAGGTCACTTTCACACATTCCATAGGTCCTTCCCTAATGTCCGGATAAATTTTAGGGGGTTCGGGTCCGGATTCCCGTGGCCAAGCCAAAGGCGTGGGCCATAGCACATGAAAATATAGAAATCGGGCCGAGTTCTCGTTTTATTGCCTAAAAATACCAAAAAATACTGAACGGTTATTACCGGTTGCTCTCAAACGTTACTTCGGTCCTACCCTAATGTCCGGATAAATTTTAGGGGGTCCGAGTCTGGATTCCCGGGGCCAAGACAAAGGCGTGGGCTATAGCACACGAAAATATCTAAATCGGTCCGAGTTCTCGTTTTATTGCCTAAAAATACCAAACAATGAGGAACGATCATTGTGGGACTCTGTCACATATTCCTTAGGTCCTTCCCTAATGTCCGGATAAATTTTAGGGGGTCCGGCGCCGTATTCCCTGGGCCACGCCAAGGGCGTGGGCTATATAGCACACAAAAATGTAGAAATCGGGCCGAGTTCTAGTTTTTTTGCCCAAAAATACCAAAAAATGAGGAACGGTCAATGCGGGTCGCTCCCACACGGTCCTTAGCTCTCACACGTTCCATAGGTCCTTCCCTAATGTCCGAGTTCGCGTTTTATTGCCTAAAAATAGAAAATAATGAGGAACAATCATTGTGGGTCACTCTCACACGTTCCATAGGTCCTTCCCTAATGTCCGGATAAATTTTATGGGGTTCGGGTCCGGATTACCGTGGCCACGCCAAAGGCGTGGGCTATCGCACGCGAAAATATCGAAATCGGGCCGAGTTCTCGTTTTATTGCCTAAAAATACCAAAAAATGAGGGTCGGTCATTGCGGGTCGCTCTCACACGTTCCTTAGGTCTTTTACAAATGTCTGGATAAATTTTATGGGGTCCAGGTCCGGTCCCGGGGCCACGCCAAAAGCGTGGGATAAATCACACGAAAATATAGAAATCGGGCCGAGTTCTCGTTTTATTGCCTAAAACTACCAGGATATGAGGAACGGTAATTGCGGGTCGCTCTCACACATTCCTTAGGTCCTTCCCTAATGTTCAGATAAAATTTATGGTGTCCGGGTCCGGATTCCCTAGGCCACGCCAAAAGCGTGGTATATAGCACACGATAATATCAAAATCGGACCGAGTTCTCGTTTTATTGTCTAAAAATACCAAACAATGAGGAACGGTCATTGCGGGTCGTTCTCACACGTTCCTTAGGTCCGTCCCAAATGTCCGTATAAATCTAATGGAGTCCGGGTCCGGATTACCGGGGCCACGCCAAAAGCGTGAGCTATAGCACACGAAAATATCGAAATCGGGCCGAGTTCTCGTTTTATTGCCTGAAAATGCTTAAAAATGAGGAACTGTCACTGCGGGTCGCTACCACACGTTCCTTAGGTCCTTCCCTAAGGTCCGGATAACTTTTAGGGGGTCGGGGTCCGGATT
>MCJB01032346.1:0-65851 GCA_002018475.1 Nicotiana obtusifolia | reverse complement strand
ATTTTGTCCAGGTCAAACACTCTACAAGTACAAGATCTTCTTTGCAGATCGACTGTTGCAACTGAACCGTGGCCGGTGACGCTGAACTTGTAGTTGGCAATTTGATGGGCCATCAACTTACTACCCAAGTTGATAAATTTTGATTTTTTTTTTTCCATTGAGGGAACAAAGATGGTTGGGGAGTCGATTAACTCCATACGCCTCTCATGAAATTTCTCAGTAAACCTCCTCTTTATGGAATCAAATAGAGCAGTAATGGGAAATTCTCTTTCAACATTGAACATTGAGTTCACCGACTCAGCAGCGTTTGTCGTCATAAAATTATATCTGACAAATAAGTATATATTATTGTTGGACATGTGGCTGAGGCTAAGCTGTGTAAAAAAATCACAACAAGTACATAAATGTGCAAATACCTATTCCCGGGGCATAATGCCCTGCTCCATCTGTGGAATCCAGCTTCGGCAGCCCCAGGAACCAAATCTCTGATTTAATTGAAAGGGTCATTGAAGACATCAATGTTGTATGCTTTTGCTGCTTTATAAAATTGAGATACGACCGCCCCATTGTGAAAGGTGGTTCTCAGATTTTTCCCTAGGTGCCTCATGCAAAAACCATAATGACATGTAGGGAAGACAATTGAAACCGCCTTTTTCATACTTGGATGCCTGTCAAAAATTATGCACAACTCAGGGGTGTCCTCTATATAGCTTCTCATTTGTTCAAAAAAATACTTGTACGAATCATCACACTCCTTGTCCACTACACAAAATGCCACTGGAAAAATATGATTCTCCGCATCTTGTGCGACTGCTGACAACAACACTCCTCCGTACTTGCTCCTCAAGAATGTCCCATCGACAGCTATGACTTTTTTCATTTGCGCAAAACCAAGAATCCAAGCGTTATAGGCTACAAAAAAGTACTTGAACTTCCCATTTTCATCGACCTTCAATGTCGTCTTACTTCCTGGATTTGCAGAACGAAGCATATAAGGTACGCATCAAGCACCGCATACCCGTGCTCATGTGTCCCCCTTGTCAAGGCCTTTGCAATCTCTATGCCCTTCCAGACCTTCCAATAACTTACCTTACAACCCAAATCTGTACGGATTGATTGCCTCATATCTTTTGTAGACGGCCTTTACCGTAAGAAAACTTATCTTTGAAGTATTCACTAATAACTTTCGCAGTAGCGTGTGGATTATGGCTCGTAATGTGCTCAGAACCACATGTATGATGCTTTATGTAGGTTCTGATACAAAATCTGTCAGAACTTAAAAGCTTCACGGCCCTCAGCCACCACTTGCACTCCGGTTGTACACATCTGAAGCAATACACAATACGCGAATTAATCACCTTCTTGATTCTAAAATCTTTCTTCAAGCAAGAAAGTTTCAACCAAGTGGCTAGTTCTTCCTTGTTCTTGAATGACATTCCTTTATAAAAACCTGTTTCATCATCTTGAACATGGCTAGACTGCATTGATTATGTAGTGCCCACTGTATTGCTCGCAACTTCAGGTATAGGGATCGGGTCAGCCCCACTTCCATTATCTGGGATATCCACATCCACCCCATCTAATTCATCATTTAACACATCTTGTTGGTCTTGAGATATATTATGTTTCTCTACCGGGCTTCCAATAACGTATACCCTTAAAATGGGCCTAGCTACATCATTCAAATAAGCACGCAAACGAACCTGATCAGTTATCTTACATGGCAAGACCCTCTGGTTCTCAAAAGAGCTGTGCATGTAAGTGATGGCAAGATCTTTTGGTTCACAAGTTAATTCGCAATATTTGATGATTAGGTTCACAAAATCATCGAACATAACATCTCTTTGGACAGTCATCGCTATCGTCTCTAACATGTCGCTACCCTTCCATCGCCAAATATATCGATTATTCTTCTCGATCCAGTCACCATGGCAATCAACCCCTATTGTTATTGAGTCCTCCATTAGTGGTGTTCGAGGTACCTGAATATATTTTGTTTAACAAAAAATTGGTCATGAGAGTACATACAATCTATAACAAAATGAAATAGCTGCAGCACTTGTTCCAACAGATTATTAACTTGTTGGAACCAGTAGACAAAATGGTTGCAACAACTCACTAATCTGTTGGAACCAGCTTTAGTTTTTTTGGGGTAATGTTTCAGACTATTGAAGATGTCCAACAGATTGCTGAGTTGTTGAAACAAGTAGTAGACTTGTTGCAACAAGTAATACATTTGTTGCAGCAAGTCAATAATCTGTTGGACATGGCTTCAGTTTTTTGGGTTCTGTTTCAGACAAAAACTGAAGCTGACTCCAACAACTTCATAATCTGTTGTAGAAGTTGCAACAACCACATTGCACGTTGCAACAACTACAACAGCTACTGTAAGTTGTTGGAAAATCAGTAGATTTATACTCAGGTGAAAAATCGAAATAAAACAGCATTGTGGTACTTACCAAATGAGCGAAAACCACCACTCCCAAGTAATTGCCAGTGCTGCAGCAACAAAATCCAATCAAAAAATTACAAAATCGGGTGGTCACGTTTTTTTCTTTCTTGAGCAATAATGGCAGACGAAGAAGAAGAACAAGAAGAACAATGGAATGAGTTGTGAAGTAATTCCCACTGCTACACGAATGAAATCCAGTCAACAAAATTGCAAAATCAGGTGGTCTTGTTTTTTTCTTTCTTGAGCAAAAATCAGTCAAGAAGAACAAGAACAAGAAGAAGAATCTGTAGATGTAGGAGACGAAGAAGAAGCAACGAGTAGCAAAATAAGAAGAAGAAGCAAGAAGAAGCAGCAATAAGAAGAAGAAACGAAGCAAAAAAACAAAGGCAAATATGGTGGAAACGGCGCAGGAGCAGGTAATATTTGGCGCGCTTTCCCCCAGTAGGGTTTATGTGGGTTGGGTCAAAGTGTTAAAAATAAAACTTGAGTTTAAAATAGCTACACTAAAAGCTCTGGGCTAAAGTGTTAAAAAGATAACTTTGGGGTGAGTCAAACCTCCCTAATCACTAATCCAAAGTTTATCACCCCTACTCAATTAATAAAACTAGAGTTACTCCAACTCAATTTTAAAACACATTTGTCACCTATAATTAAAAGCCCCATGTCTCTTGATGATAATTTTGGCGGATTGATTAGGTATTGGCACGAGATTTTTACCGTGCGATTGTGATTGATATTTTTATCGTATCGGGATATGTAGCGCACTATAAGAAAGGTGGTTTTTTGTGGCGACCTTTCGTAGCGACCTTTATAGTCGCCACAAAAGTTATGGTTTTTGTGGCGACTCACGTAAGTTGCTACTAAAAGTTATAGTTGTAGTAGCGACTGTTTTGAAGTCGCTTTTCAAAGAAACATTCAGCGGCGACTATACTTAAGTTGCCAAATGCTCTAATTTTGCAAAGGCAATAATCAGGTTCAGAAAGGTCGCCACCTTTTAGAAATCGCCACGGAAAGTGCTCTTGTGGCAACAAAGTCGCCTCTATATCTTTTGTACAAAAATTAAAAATTAAAAGTAAAAACTGAGTAATGAAGCAACTCTTGATAATTACAGTTAGCCCCAATCTCTTCAAATCCAACTCTCTCACGCCTCTCCCTTCATTTGACTTACAACTCCAACACCACATTTACAAACACCCAGATATGTGAGATTCAATGATTCACACAAGAGAGAAGAGAACCCAGCACAAAGAACCCTAAATCGTCTCCGACTTAGAACCCTAAACCTTGTCCAACTTCTCTTCCCCTTGGCAATGGAGCCCTAGAAAGGTAGCTATAGCCTACAATTGGTCAAAATCTTTGCATCGTTCGGGATAAACAGGCCACATCGGAGCTCATTAACGTTGTAAACAATATCGAGATGGGTAGTTTACCCTTTCTCTTCTCTCACTTGTCGATTTGCTTATCCCACTAACATAGATCGGGTATGTTTCTTTGTTTCCTCTCAAGATCTAACTTTTGAGAGCTAATGTGGTGCGCATTGAAACCTAGCAGTGGCTGATGGTGTCTACCTGAAGAGCCTCGGTTAAAGCTTCAAGAGTTTTGTGTTTTTTCAGAATGCCAAAATTGTAAAAGGTCCATCTCTTCCCACTTCAATTTTTTTATTACTCAAACTTAAACTTGGGTAAGAATATTTTGTATTTGTTTTTTTCATTTTTTTCTATGTTCTAAGTAGTTTACAAATCCTATTGCTCGTGAAACAGTGTCAGTAAATATCTTTTTTGTACATAAGGTTTGTGCTTCTTCATTTCTTTCTATGTTTTAATTAGTTTGCAAATTTTATTATGGTATCTTAGGTTTCATCGCGAAGCTAGAAATGTATTCTATTTGCTATCGAGTTCGAATCTTTGTTTCCAAGGGTGAGATTTGATTGGGGCAAACAATGCATTGTTGGTAGAAAGCATATCACCTAAGAAGTTTGACTCAAGAATTTATTTTATTTTAGGTTTCAGATTTTCATAGGATGATGACAAGAGGGCAACAAGATCAGCTTTTCTTCATTGTTGATCTTTACAAACGTAACCTGTATCCTCAAATAGTAGATACAAGGATAATAAATCCGTAGCCACTGAACTAGTTATTTTATGAACTAATTTTCTGCAAGTAATACAAGAGTCATTGCTTCATGTTCTGATTTAGCATTGAAGTACAACCAGATCAAGTATTTTTGGAACTTGAATTGCTTCCACATAGGACAGTAACACCAAACATCTAAATTGTATTAGGTGAAATAGTGCTTTGGCTTCTAATTATGTGTTCCTCAATATGATTTTGGGGCAAAATAGTTTTTTTTTTCCGAAACATAAATTTTATTGTTATCTGTTACCTTTGTTATGCCACAAGCTATAGCTAAATTTTTTTAAACTATGCAAAGCAATAAGTCTTTCTAGTTAATGTCATAGCCTCTTTATTTTAACAAATGCTTAGGAACTTATTTTCCCTGTGAAGGTTAGATAGGTGTGCTCCAACTCTAGAGATATGAAAATATTGAACTCCCAGCACCATCCACATTAACATGTAAATAAGAGATGTTGATCCAGAAAATCACCAATCACAAACAGATTAACCAACAGATTCTACTTGACAAGTTTCATATTGAAGAATAGATAAATATGAAACTCTCATAGGTGAGTATAACAATTTGATTGAGCAAAATGAATATTAGTAACTTTAAACCCATAGGTTGCTGGCTAATGTTTCTCTGTTCTTATCAAATAGTAGAAGTATTTTGAATTAGATGATATCTCTTCTAAAAACAGAATCATTCAGGATGTATGCAATTCATGGATTCGCTTATGGTGCACTTGAAGACTTTGACCTTGCTGTAAAAAAGGTAATGCAGGTTAATCGTTGCTTCTAGAGTTTGCTCATAACTGTGTTAATTCCCGCTTCAGTTGAAAGTAAGATGTGATGATACACGAAGAAGTCCTTGAACTAGTTGTGTTTATTTCCTTAAAGATGTCATTTGTATTGAAAATACTACCTCTAAAGTAAATTGTAGTTGCCCTGTCACTCGAAAATAGAAGTGTGTCGAGAAATTGATCATACTTTAAAATGTCAATGTACAGAGGGAAAAGTCTAATAGCTGGTGCAAAATGTCTAAGCAAAGTATTGATCTTAATACATGCAGTTGCCTCTCCACTTGTGGACTTCTCTGTGCATGCTGATGTAAGCCTAAATATATACAAAAATATACAGTTACAAAGCCAAATAGATGTTGCCATCTACTATCCTATTAATATACTAGACACAACTAGTTACAGAAGTAACTGAAACAGAGGTGATTTTTTTTCAGCGTCACCACTGTCCGGCAGTCAGCGTCACAGCCAACTTCAGCCTTTACGCCCACACGTTCACTTTTGACACTTAGATTTAATTTCGGGTCAAGCAAAATGAAAAGCACACACAATGTTTACGGGCAATGCCTAACCTTTTTATTATATCTCAGATATACAAAAGGACTCACGAATTTGGAGACTTATAAAACTGATCCATGCCTTAGCCAAATTCAGGTTACATATAAAATCTGCTAGGGGCAGTTACAACCAGTTACAAGGGGAGGGGCGTGCATGGCATGTGCCAGCAGTTACATTGGGATCGTGGTCTCCCCATTCTAAGCTAACATTTCGCCCATATGGGCTAAGTCTTCAGAAACTGGCCTCAACCGTCGCACATGCCGCGCACACTGCGTAACCGACGTATGTGCCGCGCACATGCTCTGCTCATGTGCCATGCACATGCCTTGGCTTGATTTGTTCCTCATGGCTTCGCCCAACACTTAGAATATTTTTCGCCTATCTTCATCCCAATGCTATTCCAATATCATGCCACCACTTTCCCTTGCCTATCTACCTTGGCCTCCGCCGGCCCACTACTTGCACGCATGCCCATCTGGTGCTATGCGCCTGTCCGTGCCATTGACATTCGTCAAGTTGCCTTGCCAACACCCAAGCACTTGACTTAGCTGCATACCATGCCATAGGCATGCAACCCTACACATTGCTTCCATCACTACCGTTGGCCCATGTCAAGGGGCAATGTACAAGCCCTTGACACTAACCTTGCCCGCATGCGTCTAAGTCCGAACTCGGGGGTCTAACAAACCACCCCCACCAGTTGAACTCAACGTCCTCATCGAGCTGTTTTCAGGTAGTCCTCCAACTGCTTGTCGAACTGCCAAAGTGACTTTGTTTTTTCCCAAGTAGCATCAGCTTCTTATTTACCCTTCCACTGAATCAAAAATTTTGTCCGCCTATTCTTCTTGACATCAAGTACCCGATGATCCAATATCTTTTCAATCTCGGCGTTGAATTGCGTGCGCACCACAATCGATGCCCTCTTTGACTGGTTCCTGTCCGGATCATCAGCATCTTCATAGTAAGGCTTCAGAAAACTCACATGGAAGGTTGGGTGTAATTTCAACCTTTCAGGTAGCTTCAGCCTATAAGCAACTTCTCCCACTTTGAACAACTTCAAGTGGTCTATCATACTTGGGAATCAAATCGCGGTGTCTGAACTTTTTGTAATCTGTTTCCAGATTTGGGAAGTAAGCTTTAGCAACACCCTGTCACCGACATTAAATTCCAGCTCCCTCCTATGCTGGTCTGCATACTTTTTCATCCGCCGCTGAGCCTTGCGCAAATTGTCTTGCGCTTCTGCAAGTATCTCTTGCTTGTCCCTAGCATAACGATAGGCAGCAGGACACTTCCCTTGGGTCTTCTGCTTGGCAACATCAAGTGGGGTCATATGCTGTCTGCCTAAGACTAACTTAAATGAGCTCATTTCTATCGCTAACGACTTATGCAAGTTATAACAAAACTGTGCAGTATCCAGTAATTCCACCCAGTTCCGCTGACTTGCCGTCACAAAATGCCTCAGATGCTCTTCCAACAAGTGATTAATCCTTTCCGTTTGCCCATCAGTTTGGGGATGGTTCGCCGTAGAGAATTTTAAATCAGTTCCCATCATATTAAACAAAGCAGTCCAGAACCGACCTGTGAACCATGAATCCCTATCACTGATGATATCAGCTGGTACACCAAAGAACTTAACCACATTTTTATAAAACAGATCTGCAGCGACATCTGACGAACAAACAACTGGGGCAACAACAAAAACAACATACTTTGAGAATCTGTCCACCACCACCATGACTAATGCCATCCCGTTTACCTTCGGAAACCCACCAATAAAGTCCATAGAAACAGACATCCATGGCCTTTCGGGAACGGGAAGAGGCTGCAACAAGCTCGCTTCCTTCTTACGCTCAGTTTTATCTAGTTGACAAACTAGACGAGTTTTGACATAAGCTTCAATATCATCTTCCATCTTTGGCCAGAAATATACTCTAGACAGCAGAGCCAACATCTGCTCAACACCCGGATGCCCAGCCCAAGTAGTGTCATGCGCCTCTTTCATTAGTTCCCTACGCAATCCACCACCCTGAGGTACCACGATTCTCCCCTCTTTGAAATAGAGTAGATCGTCCTCGATCCAATACCTCCGCACTGTCCCATCTCTAACTTAGACTCATTAACTTACTGTATAATGAATCATTTGCAGTACATAGTCTAATTTTATCAATAAAATCATACTCCAACCTAGAGATTGAATATATAGCAGCGAATACCTCTTTTCTACTCAAAGCATCAGCAACCTGGTTGTGCTTTCCCCGGTTGTGTTCCCACACAAAATCATATTCAGCAAGAATTCTTGCCAACGGGCCTGCTTGGGACTCAGTTTGCGTTGCGTTTTGAACCGCACCACAAACTTCGTACCTAGCAAGTATACACGCTAAGTCTGCGAGCAATGTACCACAACAACCTTTTCTTTCTCATGAGTAGAGTATCTCTGCTCCGCATCATTCAATTTCTTGCTTTCTAAAGCCACTGGGTGGCCTTCTTGCACCAACACACCTCCAATAGCCTTGTCGGAAGCATCCGTATGTACTTCAAAAGGTAACTCAAAATCAGGCAACTTTAGTATGGGTTCGGAAGCAATGGCCTCCTTTAGTAGATTGAACGCTCCATCACATTTTTCAGTCCAAACCCACACCATGTTCTTCTTCAACAAATCGGTCAAAAGAACAGCCTTCTTTGAATATCCCGCAATGAATTTGCGACAATAGTTTGCCAATCTAAGGAAATGACCTCAAGTCCTTCACATTCCGTGGCCTGCCAATCAACAATAGCCTGCACCTTCTTTGGATCCATCCTCACTTGGTTTTGGCTGACCAAGTGCTCAAGAAATTTTATTTCTTGGTTAGCAAACTCGCACTTCTCCATCTTCACATAAAGTTTGTACTCCCGCAATCGACACAGTACCATTTTTAAGTGCTTCACATGTTCTTCCAACGAGCAGCTATAGATTACAATGTCATCTAAGTACACTACAACAAAGTCATCTAGGTACTCAAATAAAACATTGTTCATTAAATTACAGAAAGTAGTCGGGGCATTAGTTAGCCCAAACGGCATTACAAGAAATTCATATGAGCCATATCTAGTAACGCACGTAGTTTTTGACTCATCGCCCTTCGCTATCCGCACTTGCCAATACCCAGACCTTAAGTCTAGCTTGGTGAACCAGCTTGCCTTGCACAATCGATCCATGAGATCTTGCACCAATGGGACAGGATACTTATTCTTCACAGTCACCTTGGTCAGTGCCCGATAATCTACGCACATTCTCATTGACCCATCCTGTTTCTTTCGGAACAAAACAGGTGCACCATAAGGACCTTTTAATGGCTGAATCAGGCCTGCTTCTAGTAATTTATTCAATTGCTTATGCAACTAAGCCAACTTCTTAGGAGCCATACGATAAGGAGCTTGCGCAGGAGCAACAGAACCTGGCAGCAACTCAATCTTATGATCAATATCCCTCCTTGGTGGCAACGTTTTAGGGAGTTCGGGTGGCATAACATGTTTAAACTCTCCCAAAACTTGTGCCACACAATTAGGCACTTCCACCTTCACGTCTGGTTTTATCTCCACCAAAGCAGCAAGAAAAGTTTCTTCATCTTTTTTCAAGCCTTTCTCAACCGAAATAGCAGAAATAATAGGGCTTTTGTACTTAATTTTTCTGCCTCGTCATATGGAGGAACAGCCTTGATGAACCTTGCCGTCTTATCTTGCATCACCATAACTCCGTCCAAGTGGGGCATTGGAACGAAGCAGTTCTTCCTTAGGAAATCGATCCCAAGTATCATATCAAAATCTCCCAACGGAATCACCATTAAACTGTGTTTTCCCGCCCAAGGTCCAGCAAATACCCTCACATCATAGGCCATGCCCTTAATAAGTTGGGCCACTTGATTCACAGTTTTCATATAATTCGGGCTCTTTATTAACTTCAGTTCGAATTTTGTAGCAATTTTGACATTAATAAAAGTGTGAGTAGCTCCAGTATCCACCATTGCCACTAACACTTTATCGTCAACTTTCATCTCAATGTGCAGCAACGAAGAATGAGGATTTGTTGATGACTCCCCTGCCGCGTTTACTAATGACATTTGATTGTTCAAGAGTAAACCCAACGGGTTTGCCAAAGCAGCAACTACAGCACCCTCTTCATTTGTATTTGCACTCCCTGCAAGCATAGCATTTACCCTTTCCCGATTTGGACAACTATTGGCCAAGTGAGGCCCTCCACAAGTCACAGCAACCTTTGTCACTTGCTGAATTTCTCTTGTTCTTTAGCTTTCCAGCATCTGCAACACCCTATCCTTTGTCAGTCCCTTCTTTCCGCCCTTCCTTCCTCCACTCCCCCTTCTTTTCAGGTTTTTTCTTGGCCTTAGAAGAAGTAGGAATTTCAGATGGAACTCGTGTTGAGCAAAAATCTACCAATGAATCTGCCGCCGCAATTGCAGTTGGGAGATCTTTCACGTTCTGTCTCCTAAGCTCGTTTTGGGCCCATGCTTGCATTCCGGAAATGAAGTTATGTAACTTATCTTCATCCGACATACTTTGGATATTCAACATCAACGAAGTAAATTTCTTGATATAATCACGAAGAGAATCGGTTTGCCTCAATCTTTTCAAGCGATTTCTAGCAATCCAGGATGCATTGCTAGGAAGGAACTGGTCACGCATTTCCTTCTTTAATTTGGCCCACGTATCAATCTTAGCCCTGCCAGCACTCATATCGTCCGCATCCCTCGTTCTCCATCACAATTTCGCATCACCAGTCAAGTACATAGTGGTGATACTCAACTTGTCGTTTCCAGCAATTGTAAAATATTGTTCTATATCCCACAGAAAATTTTTCAATTCCTTGGCCGATCTCGTACCAGTAAAGGCCTTAGACTCAGGAATTTTCACCTTGGAACATTCTGCCTCATAGACTTGGCCAGCACCCGCCATAGCCCTGCGCAGCACCACCACTTCCAAGTTCAAATTTTCGCTTTCCTTCTGAAGATCCTCAATCTAAACCTAGACCTCTTCTTGGAATTCATCATAGCATGTGGTTCTTCTTGTCATAATCTCACGAAACTGAGCAAGTTCCGTGTTCAATCCATGAATGGGACTGATTAGAGAAGTCACATCTTCAGCGTTTTCAGCCGTTCCCACTAGCGCCTCCAAAGCCGCCACTCTTTCCTTCAGTTCATTGTACGTACTATTTCCGCCCGTCATTGTGCCAACAACGTAACCTGGCACGCTTTGATACCAGTTGAAACAGAGGTGATTTTTTTTCAGTGTCACCATTGCCCCGCAGTCAGTGTCACAGCCAACTTCAGCCTTTACGCCCACACGTTCACTTTTGACACTTTGATTTAATTTCGGGTCAAGCGAAATGAAAAGCACACACAATGTTTACAGGCAACGCCCAACCTTTTTATTGTCTCTCAGATATACAAAAGGACTCACGAATTTGGAGGCTTACAAAATTAATCCATGCCTTAGCCAAATTCAGGTTACATATAAAATCTGCTAGGGGCAGTTACAACCAGGGGAGGGGCGTGCATGGCATGTGCCAGCAGTTACATTGGGATCTTGGTCTCCCTATTCTAAGCTAGCATTTCCCCCATATGGGCTAAGTCTTCAGAAACTGGCCTCAACCGTCGCACATGCCGCGCACACTGCGTAACCGACGCATGTGCCGCGCACATGCTCTGCTCATGTGCCATGCGCATGCCTTGGCTTGATTTGCTCCTCATGGCTTCGCCCAACACTTAGAATATTTTTCGCCTATCTTCATCCCAATGCTATGCCAATATCATGCCACCACTTTGCCTTGCCTATCTTGCCTTGGCCTCCGCCGGCCCACTGCTTGCACGCATGCCCATCTGGTGCCATGCGCCTGTCCGTGCCACTGATATTCGTCAAGCTGCCTTGCCAACACCCAAGCACTTGACTTAGCTGCATACCATGCCATAGGCATGCAACCCTGCACATTGCTTCCATCACCAACGTTGGCCCATGTCAAGGGGCAATGTACAAGCCCTTGACACTGACCTTGCCCGCATGCGTCTAAGTCCGAATTCGGGGTCTAACAAACCCACTCTATTTACAGAAACAAAATAACAATATATTTAAGTTCTTAGTACTAATAATAATTCTAATAACAAATCTAGCCCTCTATTCACGGTATCAGTTATCAATTGTTGTCCTACATTGTTTGACTAAGATGTGCAAGCCAGATATAATGTTCGAGAAGTAGGCTTTGGAACTACCAACTATACTTATGGTCATGTGGTAGATGCATTAGTGGTTGTTGACTAATCTTTCTTTATGTTGTTAAGTTGAGATTAATGAAGTATCAAATATATGTTTAATGAAACTAGGATTAATGATATTTTCAAATAAATTTACTACTTTGAGATTTGTATTTCTTTACAAATTCTCGTTGCATATGACTTTTGAGAATTCCTTTTTGTCTAGAGTTTTTGTTGCTTATGAAGGGTGCACCCTTTGATCTCATCACCACAAAAAGAATCTGCATAAGTAGAGTTCAGATCATGGGCATCGTTTGACAATTTTGGTGCGCCTGGATCAAACTATTTTGTATAACTTTGCTTAGTCATGTTGTCTCTTAGCTTTCTTAATTGCGTTTGGCAATCTTTATTGTGGTCAGCCCTTTTACAGATTACTATCATCATTAAGTTATGACATTGTCAAACTGATTTTGTTTTTTTTTTTTTTTTCCTTAATTACAGGGACAAGACTCTTAAACGAATCATAAATATTGCACTGACCGAGGAGTTTGAAGGCACTTAACTTTTTTTTGGTCATATGTATATGTGTACATTGACAATGACAATGATGTATTTTACAGTGTATATTTCATTGACTTAAATAGTTAAAAAAAAAAAAAAGTAATAAAAGTAAGTATTCGGCTTGAGAAATATTGTTGGTGTTTGTTGGATGGATGCATTTAATATTGGTAGGCAATTGATAAAAATATACCTGTATATTAATTTCAGAAAACTAGGTCACCACTAGAAACCTATTAGAAATTTAGCCATTGTACTTATTGAAAGAATACGTTTAGTGGCGACTTAATTTTGTACAAAAACAGCTTGCATTCGTGGCAACTACAGTCGCCCCAAATCCTTAAGCTAGTGTAGTGCCACTGAAGGTACAGTTGCTTTTGTGGCGAGGATGGAATGATAAGAATGTATATCATCATTGTGTCGAGGCATGGATCGATAAGGATGGATATCATTATTGTTTCAGGGCATAGAACGATAAGGATGGATATTGTTATTGTGTCGGGGTGTGGAGCATAAGGGTGAATATTGTCATTATGATGAAATGTCGAGTATGAGGATGATATTCTTGATTATGCAAGTGAATTCTTTATACTTTGTCATTCATTTTACATGTTTTCTTTGTTGCATCTAATGTGCTAGCCTATGCTTGTGTTGTTATTTGACGATTTGGTTGTCAAGATGAATTTACCTATGATGAATTGATATCTCATGTTTGTTGAGTTGTCAGTAGCATGTCAAATTGACGTAAAAAAAAAAGCTATCATCATACGTTGATGTACTGAATTCTTGTAAAGTTCTCATGAACATATTAATTGGCAATTAACATGGAATCAGATCATGTTGGGCACAGGCTTACAATCATCTATGAGTATTTGAGCGCACACATTATTTGGTGCATGTCTTTTTGTGAGCTAGTTGGTGCAAGTTGTATTTGCTTGATCTGTTTAATTGGACGATTTTTTTCATTACCCCTACCCCAATTGTACACATTTACTATTGATATCATCTATTCTATAACTGTATTTTCTGGATAATTTCTCTGTTACATGTTATTCAGCTGCAAAGGTCATGCAAAGTGAGTATCTTTTGACCTAAAAGCTCGTCATTACTTCACTGAGGTTAGTCAAGATACTTACTGAGCGCATGAGATCGGTTGTACTCACACTACACTTCTGCACCTTACGTGCAAATTTTTGTGAAGCTGAATTGTTGTAGATAACAAAGGCAGGAATTGAAGTTGTAGTTGTGTTCTAGATTCAAGCTACCATTTATTCGTAGTATATTTGGACTTTATTTTTGATTGTGTACACTTCAAACAGATGTATTATTCTTTTACCTACTTTGTAAATCTGGATCATAGTGGCTCATGACTTGTACTACCAGTCATGAGATAGTTGTATTGAATTCATTTGCTATATCACTTATTATTACTGATAATTTCTCATTATAATTGTAATTTATATTGTTTGGCTTACCTAGCGGGTTGATTTAGGTGTCATCACAACTTGGTGGAATTTTGGATCGTGACACACACACACACAGAAGAAGAAAAAGAAAAAATGGACGGGCTATAAATTATTGTCCATTTAATTTCTCACGATTAAGAATTACTCATCTATAATTAATTTGTATATAATTGATAATTTGCATACGAGAATATAATTAAGTGATAACCTCTTTACTCAGGATAAATAAATTTATAATTTAGTATAATTGGGTAAAAATTCCATTATGAATTAGTCCCAGCCCAATAGAGATACCAACAGAGATTTCACACAAATAACTATTAGGCTGGGACGAGATATTGGACAGATAAACCCATCCCTCTAGGTTGCCGTTGCTGAATTTATCCAGCGTCACCACTGCCATTGGAATCCGAATCAATCAAAGTACCAATGTTATATACCTGAATTCATTGCACAAAATAAATAAGAGAAATGGTAGATTTAATTCATAAACTCAAAGAGTAAACTATTACAACAACAAAAACTAAAACTGAGGAGGAGATTTAAAGAAGAAGGATAGAGAGAACAGAGGAAGAAAGGAAAGAGACAGTCCATAGGAAGAAGCCAAAAGAAGGGGAGATGAAACAGAAACAGAGTTCTCCACAATACACATATTAATTCCGAAATTACTAATCACTGCTGTTTTCAACAGTTCAGTTCTTTTGCCTACTACTCAACCTTGATGCCATATTAACCTGGCCCTATTACTTATTTTTGGCCCAAAAGCTATTTGTGCGACATCCTTGTTGGTATTCTTATTGGGTTGGGACTGATTCATAACATACAACAAACTCTTTACCAATTCAGGCCTACTCAGATGCTGATTGAGTAAGCTACCCAGATGATAGAAGGTCCACCACTAAAATGGCATATTTCTTGGCCCCTAACTTGGTGGCTTGGTGCTCAAAGAAGTAATGAATTATTGCTCGAATATTGTGCTTTAGTTGTAGCAACGACACAGTTTAAATGGTTGCAGCATTTTCTTCGGGAACTAGGTGCAATAGTTCCTCATACTCTAAAATTATGGTGTAACAATATTTCAGCCCCTTATCTAAAAGCTAACGCCATTTTTCATACCAGGACCAAGCAAATTGAATAAAAATTACTTTATTAGGGAGAAATGACCTTAAAGGACTTGGAAGCTCGATATACCAATTCGTTGGATTAGGTAGCTATCTAACATCCTTACCAAAAGTCTTGTGTCTCATATGCTTCGTACCAAGCTTGTTGTAGCTCAGCGGATAAAAAACGGATTAACCAACGGATAATATGGATGACCATTATTCATAACTTCTTCAATATGATCATTTTTGGAAGAATTTTTAGTCTCCCAAACTTGAGGAACTCAATTTGAGACTTTACCAAAGTAAAAGTTAAACTCATTAGTCATCCATTGGTTATCCATTTTCTAAATGGATAATATTATTCTTATCCATATTTGACTCATTTTCGAAAAGTTCATTATCGAACTCGTTTTTTGGTGAATAATATAGATGGTTAACTGTTTTCTTTTAACCATTTTGCTACCCCTACACACCCCAACGCAATCGCGTAACTCCTTCCAAGATATCAACCCCATACTAAACTTCAACAACCAGAAGAAAACTAGTCTCAATGCCTAGAAAACTAATCACTCACCACAACAAAACCCTACTCAAGCTACAAAACAAACAATGCTCAATTCCAAACACCCATTACAAAAAATAATATTTCAGTTGACACCCCTTCTTTTGTTCCAAAATCTCCGGAAAAAATAATGCTCAAGAGATCTCCCCTAAGAACAAGCAATAACCTTTCATTAATTGCATCCCTGATTGTGATCTATTGGACCTAGAGTTCTCTAGCCCCAATTTTACCTGGTGTAATAACTGGGCTCCTGACAAAAGATATGAAAACGATTGGATAGAGTTATGGTGAACCACCTATGGGCTAATAAATACTCCAAGTCTTCAGTCATACACATACCTAGGGTGAACTCTGATTACACTCATTTACTGTTAAAAGTAGCAGCTTTTAAACCCACATAAGTACTTTAAATTTTTGACATTGGACAAAACAAGAATGCTTTATAAAACTAGTGAAAGAAGCCTGGGATATCAATATTGATGGAAACCCCTTCTGGAGGTTCCACCAGAAAATCAAGAGAATTAGGACCAAACTACTTTCTTCGTCCACAGAAATACTTGGTGACATTTTTGCTGATACTAAGAATATGAAAAAGGAAGTAGATCATTCGGAAGACAAATCTATTTGAATTAACACTGAACATCATAGGTCCCTGTAGAATTAGAAGAAGGCTGAGCTTACAAGACATCTAAAGATCCAACATGCCTATTGAAAACATAAAGCCAAGCTCCAATGGGCTAAAGAAGGAGATATAAACACTAGCTCCATCCATGCCTATTTCACTAGAAAAAGAAGGCTAGAAGCTATACAGAGGATAAAAAATGAACAAAATCAATGAATTGAAAATGAAGACCAAATAGTCAATAAAGCTGCTAGGTTCTTTGAAGATCTTTCCAAACAACCTCACCAACAAGCTGATATGAGCAGCTTGGACAATAATTACCTCACAAAGACACCTAAAAAGGAGGAAATTAAGAATATTGTCTTCACCATGAATCTTGAATCAGTCGCAAGACCGGATGGATTCCCGCCTTTTTCTTTCAAGAAGCATGGGAGATTCGCACATGATCTAACTAATCTAGTTTCTCTCTTTTTTACAGGAATTGATTTACCAAGATACAAAACACATACTTGTTCGGTACTCATCCCAAAGGTGGACCGCCATGAAGCTATGACAGATCTCAGGTCAATCAGTCTAGCAAATGTCTCCAAGATTATATCTAAATTGATGTACAGTAGACTGGCCGACTTACTTCCAAGATTGATAGCTCCTAACCAATCTGAATTCATCAAAGGAAGGGCAATCACAGAGAATATTATGCTAAGACGGGAACTAGCACACAACATAGGCATAGACAATAATGAAAACTATGTCATAATAAAGCTAGATATGTCAAAGGCCTACGATACAGTTTCATGGTCCTTCTCATGCCACTTGTTTAAGAAACTGGGATTCTCTCAAGATTGCATAGACTTAATTTACAAACGGATCTCTAATATTTGGTACTCAATTGCTTTGGTTTCGGGAAAGGTTTGTTTACTTCCAACAAGGGCCTCAGGCAAGGAGATCATATATCTCCCTCCCTCTTTATAATTTCTTCAGAGCTACTGTCAGAATGTTGAATGGAATTACATCCAGTCAGGATTTCATCCTTACAAAATAAGGAAGAAGGGTCCCTGCATTATTCATCTTATATATGCAAATGATACCATATTATTTAGCTCCTCTGATCACACCTCTATCCAGATTATCAACCGATGTCTACGCGACTACACCAACATCTCTGTTCAATCCATAAACCTCAACAAATCTCACTTTTATATGCATCCTAATATTGGGGACACAAAGATTGAATACACCAGCCAAGTGACTGGCTTCTCCAACAAGCATTTCCCTTTCACCTACCTTGTGCACCTATCTACAAAGGAAGAAAAAAGGTTGATCATTTTAGCGAACCACTTCTAAAGTTGGAAGGAGGATCCAAAGATGGAATGGCAAACTATTGTCTTTTGGTGGCAACGCAGTCTTGATCAAGGCAGTACTTTATTCTATCCTTATGCATATACTAATAGTTGTCGACCCTTCTAAAACTATCTTGCAGCTTATCGAAAATGATGCTCCAATTTCTTCTAGGGTAACTCTGAAAGGGGAAACAAACACCACCGGTTTTCATGGAATGCTCTATGTTTTGGCAAGTAGGAAGATGGGGCAGTTTTCATGTCTATTCATGATATTAATAAAGCTTTTGCTGCTAAAGCTTGGTGGAGCCTAAGAATCAAAGACTCCCTCTGAAGAGATGGAAGCCAAATATTAAAATAAAGAACACCTAGTGAATGCCACATGGAAGCTTGGCCACTCGCAAATTTGGAAGAGCCTGATCGACATGAAAAATGAAACAGAAAAGCACATCAAATGGAGGTTGAGGAAGGGAAATATATCCTTTTAGGTGGGACAATTGGTCGACCAAGGCCCCCTAGGCAAATTGATTCAAGACCATGGCAATGGTAAAGAAAAGGTCCTTGATTTTATGCTGGAGGAATCCTGTGACACGCACAAACTTAGTGGGGATCTCCCTGATAACATTGCAAGGGAGATTGCATCACTACATTCCTATAGACACCAACGAAGCCCATCCTATTTGAATAATAACCGATAGTATATTTTTCTCTTGCAAGTCAGCATGGCAGGAATTGGAGCAAACAAAAAACGTCACTTTCTCTGCTAGGAACTTTTGGCATAAAAGGCTCTCCTTTTGAATCTCTTTCTCCATGATGACACTGCTTCATAAAAGGCTTCCTGCAGATGATATCATTAGTAGATTTGGTTTCGCTGGGCATTCAAGTTGTTCATGTTGCAGAGCAACTAAAACTGAAATTATTGATCACATATTCATAGAAAGTGATGGCGCTTTGGCTGCCTGGAAACCACTTGGGAGAATATGTGGTGACTCCTTCACTAGTGGTTTAAGGCAAACAGGTGTAGTTAGCCAATAGCAACAACAAGGTCATTTTGTCCTATAATGCCTTTCCAACATTATTTTTGGAAATTTGGAAAAGAAGATGCTCAAGTAGATATCGTACTGGGATAACATCTATGCCCGGAACTATCAGATTCAAATGTCTATGATATCTATAATTGCTATCCATTCCCCTCACTGCCTAACTTGACCAACTGGACTATATATGCTATGCTATGCATTGGAAAACATAAAGCCTGCTTTCAACATCCTTCCTGTTAAATGGCTAAAGCCACCGGATGGTTTACTCAAATTCAACACAGACAGTTGTAGCAAAGGAAATCCTGGTCTAGCAGGGGGAGGTGGAATCTCGAGGAACCATAGGGGGCCATGATAATGGCCTTCTCCAGCTTTTTTGGGGTGCGCTCATGGGCAATCGTCAATAGCACTGGTTGGTGCCTTGACAATGGCTACAAGGAGATTCTAACTGAATCTGACTCTCAAATCCTTATTAATGCTACCAACTATCAATCTTCAATCCCCTGGCAAATATCTCATATAGTGGAGCAGATTTCTGAGCTAAAGCAGAAAAGCAAATTATATTTTTCACATTGCTTCAGGGAGGCTAACTGTACAACTTATTTTCGAGCTAACTGGAGCTTACAAAGAAAATCTTCCACTTTCTTCTTGGAGGCTAACATCTTACCTGAGAAGGTGAAAGCTACCCTGAAGACAGAAAGAGACCAACTGACCAAGTTTAGGATTAAACTGAAGAACCATTTCAATGTACAGCTTTTGCGGAGAATGGTTATTACTTAATTTCCAGGATGTCATAACATCCTCATATTTGTATAGGGCTTACCCTTCCAGCAAACAGCCTCTATTAGCATATCTTTTGGTATTCCAGGAAGTGGACAGTTTTTCCTGCCCCCTATCCCCCATGATGTTTTGGTTTAATTATTAATTTACATGTCGATGTCATGCCTTAACCTCCCACAACAATGGTCGCTAAATTTTTTTTCAAAGGGTTGATATATTCACGCTATCCTGTTTCATGTTCGAGAACTTCAGAAAGATACAATACACAATTTCCAAAAGACGATATACAAAAACCATTATCTGAAAAGAAAAATGATATAATATACATCTGTTCCGACAGCTGATCACGAAATCCTGCTCTTGTAAACATGACATCTATGGAGAAAAATAATAAACATTGCATATCAACACAAAGGCTCCAGACTCCCACAAGATTTCAGTGATAATGACATATTTCTTCATCAGAATACAAAGTTGCCGATCAATTAATAACTCTGCAAGCAGATATCTTGGGCCTAGTTGCTATATCGGAGTTTTACAGAGAACTTGTAGTACTGAGTGGTGATGCTGAATCGACCAACCATAACCCCACAGATCAGCTATGTTTTATTCAAAACAATTCGCTCTTGAGCACAAGTGCATTACTGATTACTTTTGAAATCAAAATGTCGGGTGCTCATGGCTATGCACAGATGAAGAAGCAAATATACATTAGAGCGACTATCATAATCAACTATGGGAGTGTAGTGAGTTCTTTTGGGATGAGCTGTGGACATATTAAAAGTTAACTACGTAAGCAGCAAGCGCTAATGCCAAGCCATTCAATGTTTGGATCATCCCAATGCCCCTTAGCAGCATCACCTAGTCACTAACCAACCAGGTTTATATAACATATCTTTCTTAAAATCGCGACCTGACACGGAGGTTGACTCACCTTGACGACGAAAACACTGCAGATAAAAGCATTACACAATATCATCATCAAAATTTTAGCACAATAAACCTTACAGACTTTCAATTCACCCTATAATACATATATATATATATATAGATAGATAGATAGATAGATATAGAGAAAGAGAATTCTTCCAAGCAACTTTCAGGCAGCAAGTCAAAATGGGGAATAATAAGTCAGCACAGATGCTTTCTTTTTTCTTTTTTTTCTTTTTTTGGAATAAGGAAGATATATATAATGTTTCTGCAACAGAACTTCCTAATCAAGCTAAAAGATCATGTCAAGCTAGAACATGATATCACAATAAGCCATTTATAATGAAGACATGACAAACCTTGTAACAGACTATGGTATCATCTGGATACATTGCAAACAGTTTGGTTCCAAGTCGAGCGTGGCAAGAGTCACAGACACTGTCGTCATTTATTAAAACATGTCGTGATCTTTCCTCAAATCTTGCTAAGCTTGCATCAATATCCAAAGCACCAGATAGACTATGGACAATCTGTAGCATCAAATATCATCAGATGCCATGTGCAGAAGTAGATTAGCTGTAAATAGTGTTATTCTATGAACTGCAACTTGACCACAGAACAAAATAGTAGACCCAAGGCAGCCAGGACAAAGATATAAAAGAACTATGCAATTAGGACATACTTTAATACAGCAACCTGAAAAAGCATCCAAGAGTTTGCAGTCAAACTTATAAAAAAGAAAAAGAAAAATATTAACAGTCTCATCACTGGAGAAAGAATCTGTAAGGCAACTCTGTGATTCAGTCATGGAACAAATTGTTCTCTGTATCCAGAGTTCCAGTGCTGTTAAAGGCATGTTTAAGGTGCACTTAAGCCTGAAGTTAGGTAGGTAAGTCGCTTTGCCTTTGGGAAGTAATCTGACCGGCCTTGCACCTCCATATCATGCAATGCCTGGCTTATTTTGCCAAGCATCTAATAGTACCCAGTTCAAGAGGGAAATGAAATCACATACCATAATGACTCAACACAAAGGAGAAGATTCCATGTAAATTGGCATAAGCTGAGTACTGCTCAAGAGCAGTAAGTTCATGCCTCCGATGACATTCATGCTGAAGTTTCGCATAACATAGACATAGCATATGCTCTATGTCAAAACTTTGTATAACAAAACATAAACAAACTGTAACCGCTTAAGATAATGAATAAAATATATTTTAATAAATGCTCAAGATCAATGGAAATTTCAACACCTATAGTTTAGGACATACTTGGCCTTGACGATGATGGTGAAGTCGAGCTCTCAACATTCTTAATATTGTCTCTGAAGCAAGCTGAAGGGGCATATCTGGTGACAATCTCTGCAAAGTGAAACTCAACTCAGAATGAGTAGCATTTTGACATCTATCGTGACTTTGCATATATTGCCTTAAGCAAATTATATTACTTTCTAGGTTATTAGCCTTCTCATCGCCTGATTTCCTTCAAACAAAAACAAAATCCCTGATGAATATAGCATCTCTTATTTATGTGTAATAAATTAGTCAAATAACATCAACACTTGGTTCAAACTCGTGACATGAGCCTAACCCGCACATCACGCATTGCAATCTTCCACCTAGACTAAAGCCCTGGGAACATTACCAGGGTTTTGTTTCCTCATTGACCATTATATAAGCAAACGGGAAGAAGGAAAAGTTTTGGTACCTCCAAAACCTGCAAAGGGTCTAGCATTTCTCCATGATTGTGCAGCAGACGCACAGCAGCTTTAAACATAGGCTCTTTGTAATTAATTGGTTCCAAATACATTTCAAGCAGCCTAGGAAGAGACCAGGAAGGGGAAAAGCTAAGAGAACATCTTTTAAACCAATAAGCTAAAGAAACAAATGAGAGAATACTGTACTAACTGCATGTAAGCATCTGGCCTACCGATCTCGGCACAATATTGTTCTGCAGCTTCACAGTCTTCCAGCTTCCTGCCAGATGAACACAACTTTAAGTTACAAATCCCACAGTTATAACTATCTCGTTCAGGGTAATTGCAGGTTCAAGTATATCATTCATATTGCAATGATGTGGGTACTAAGCTTCAAATATTTTCGCCTGTTAGAGTGAAGGACTTTCCATAAACATTGTCACCAATCCATTGCCCACTTTTGACAAACAAAATATCTTTTAGCTGTTCATTAGTATGATAAAGCTTGTTCTGATTGATAGCAATAACCAAAGGTTTATCAACTTACAAGGCAAGAATTTGAAGCACTAATGTTTCTTGACCAAGCTTCCTGTAAAGAATAGCCTGTAATAAAACCATCAAGAACACAAGGACCGCAAATCACAAGGAGAACCAGATGGTTCAAACTGTTAACCAGCAGAGATGCATAGGCCATTATTTCTAAAATAGCCTAAATTTTTTACTGACCTTCTCCAGCCATAACTCAGATCCTTCAACCAAGTCAAGCACCTCATCTGGATCATACAAGTCAGAGGACTGCAAGAAAATTTGCAATCTCTCTCTGACATGAGTATCAAATATTGGGTTGTTTCCACGGTCTGACATACTCATCTCCTTTTGGTTTACAACTTCAGAATTTGGTGTAGCATGTTCCTTTTCATTAGCATCAAGTGCCGATTTTGAAAGCAAGAGTGCATAAGTTGTATGGAACCGTGTGTCATCACAGTCTTGATCTTCAATTAACCACTGGAGATATCTGCATGGTAAAGCTTCCAGTTTATAATTCAAAGAAACATATAGACAAGTAAATACCTCAATAGTATTTCGATACCATCTTTACAAGCATATATTATCAAACCAATCAGGTGGATGAGAACGATGGGAGTCCAGGGTTGACATTCAATAGAGGCAAGACCAGCTTAGGTGACTTGTTCCCCTCCGCCTAAACCTTGGTGAACAGAATTACAGATACTCATATTGGCAGGAGACAACAGGTATACAATGACATAATCGAACACCAACGATATAAAAACTAATACTAATAAAAAATATCAATCAAATTAAGAAGAAATAAAAAGAGAAAATTCGGCACGCTACATGCTACTCGTTTTTATTCAGCTCCCATCCGGTTAAGGAGTGACTGAATGCAATTTACGGTTATTCCACCAGCTATTTTATCTTTTTTGTATAGGTTCTTACTATCCAATTAGCATACAGCTGTAAATTTTCAAGTAGTCTTATGCTACCTAATAGCTAGTTGATGAAAGGAGTGACTTTGAAGAAGTCGCTTGTACTAAAAAGATCTAGAAGTTTATGTAGCAAGTCGACAAAAAAGCCAAAAGGATATACCAGGTCAACAGTAAACTATAAAGTTTAGTGCAAATGTGTGTCACCTTCGGATTTACTCAAAAGGTCGTATCTTAGTTAACAATTGCCTAAGCCACACTACAGTCACATTAAAAAATCCAAGTTTTAATTAGTTAAATATCAAAACAAAACTAAAGTATCATCTTTTTCAAAGAATGTATTATCTTGAAACCTCTTCACAGTATGGAACAGTTTTATGGTCATGGTGCTTCTAATAAATGTGCTTACACAATAAGAACATTGATCTACTCAAAGAATTGGCTTTCTAACTGGCTTGGCGGGTAAGATAAAGCTAGAAAGTTACAAGAATAAAAAATAGTATACTTAATCACAGTTCAAAAACAGAGTTAGGTCTCGAAAATAGCCAAATGTCAAGCACTGACTAGACTCTTCACTCTTAAGGCAGCAAAATTTAACTTTTAATCTTCTGGAGCTCCCGCTAGACTCATCTTCATCTTCTGCTTCCTTTCAACCTCAAACATGAGCTATTATAATTCTTAATCAAACTGTTCTCAATTCAGGTCTACAATATGCCTTTGCTATCAGAACACCGGGTAGCAGGGCGGGACGAAAAAAAGCTGCTTATCATTCGCAATGTGATACAGCACTCAGTACTCAAACAATTTGTTAACAGGAGAAAAAGACGGTAGAACTACACTTTTCTTGTCGGATGTTAGCAATGTCCAAAATGGAAGCACAAAAAGTGGGACAGTGCAGTAATAAGTTGCAAAAATGTCACACTAGCTACACAACTAAGGAGAAACAAAACCAAGCAACCGATCACCAGTTCAAGCGAAAGAGACAGAATGTAGTTTGAAAAACAGTTGGCAAGGCAAAACAGCTGACCTTAGAAGAATTTCGACTTTTCTGGGATCAATTGCGGCAATTACTTCATCTGTGATTGAAGGCTTGCATTAAAAGAATGCCACTTAATGAAGAAACTACACATTAAAAACAAGCAAAAGAAAAGATATGCATGCTAACAGAGTCATTAAAAGTAAATAAGCTGATAGTGGTGTATGTGAAGAAAGTAATTTGATATTTCAGTTTTATCTTTCAAAGACCTGAAAAAAGAAACTGATAATACTAACACTACCTATAGAAAAAGAAAACTATTTTTCTTTCTACTTCTTCTTTCTTAATAACCGAGAAATTCCCGAAGGCCAGTTGGTGCATGGGCCCGCCCCTCTACCCTTTTCCACTTAACTACCATGCTTTTATAAGCATATGTTGTGAGGTTCTCTTATTTTCTCCTTTACTTGGATGACTGCCCCCAACCTCTTTTGAAATATTTGAAACTAAAAGATAATACAATTTAGCATTGGGTGACTGGTATATTCGCCTCTTTGATTTATTAAGCAATCAGGTATGCTAAAAAGAGCTTAAAATTTACACTTGAGAAAGTAAACATTTACTTTTCGAGAAATTAATTATCAGGCCAGCTTGCCCCCGTATCTCTAGTTCAGCATGCAGAATGTGAAGTGTGTGTTTGGCACATGTCACGAGTTAGATCCCCCTGACCGAAATCTGGTATATAAGTGAAGCAGACAGAGGTGCAGGTGCATATTCTTCCAAGTTTCGAACAAATGGGGCTGGGCCAGCTAATTCACATGGAATTTCTCAATATCACCCACACAGACATTATCGTTTAACTCTGGAATTTTTCCTAAAATTAAGCCAACCCATCAAAAAAGATCTTATTCACATTGTCCAAAATGTGCCACCAATTGCACCAAGCCATGTGCATAAGCTACTGTTATCTTACGTTACATGGATACGCAACATTTTGACACAATCCCAACATGGTAACTTGCATTAGTTTGTGCATACATTCTTAGTTGACAGGAATTGCAATTTCTGTTGTTGGGGTTTTCTTTTTCACTTTTGGGTTTTTTTTTTTTCTCTGGGGGAGGGGGGTTAACGTTCTAATATTGAACTTGGCGTAGTTGAACTTCAATCTTGCATTTTGATGTGGGCACCTTAAACATAACTGAAGAATAATAACCATGTCAGAAGAAAGCTGTAGACAATAAAATATAACCACGTACGAGGTCAAAGGCCGAATCTGCATGAAAGTCTCTTGTCACATTGGTGCACTAATACAACATAATACATGTAGTGTGTGTGTACTGTAGTAGATTAACATCGATACCCGCTTTTATTTACACAAAATGTCCTTACTATCTCATACATAACTGAAGAATAATAACCATGTCAGAAGAAAGCTGTACACGCGGAATCTGCATGAAAGTCTTTTGTGACATCGGTGCACTGATACAACATAATACATGTCGTGTGTGTGTGTACTATAGTAGATTAACATCAATAGCTGTTTTTATTTACACAAAATGTCCTTACTATCTCATTAATAGTAGGTACTTTTCTGTTTTTTCAACCAAGAACTAAACCCAAATCAAACCCAAATCTCTTTATTTCGCCCCTCTTTTTCTCTTTCCGCCACTCCCCTGTTGCTCCAATGAAGCTTCACGGCTTTATGTTTCTCGACTCACTTCTCAGCTCATATAAGTCATGAATGTAGAGAATATTCCAGGGATAGATGATGATAATAAAAAGGAGAAAGAAGCCAGTTGTCTTTGTGGAGGAGAAATCAAAGAACTTCAGGGATTGGAAAAGAAACTTTAAAGCTTAAGAGTTTGCTTCAGCTGGGAAAGAGACAATAATTACATGTATTCAGTCATTAATTTAAGCGTCCAATTTTTCCTTCTTTCCTACTCTTTTTCGTTGATGAACAAAAAGCAAAATTACCCAAACACAGAGGGCAGTTGCTGCTCTCTCCATGGCGAAGAAAGGGGCAGCAGAATTGCCTCAATTATTTGAAAAGTAAAAAAACATGATCCTGACAACTCTTCTCCTTTTCATGTGGAAAACAAAATGACAATATTATCCATGTTTTTTCAATGGTTTAGAGAAGTGGCAGGGGAAGTATGGGTAAATAAAAGTCACCATGGTCTAACCTATTGACTGTAGTAGGCTAGCAAAACCCACATTCACGCACATATACACTGTCATTGTTGGTGAAAATACAAGTACAGTTGAAAAATAATAAAGAAACACAAATAAATTCTAGGCTGATGCACGGATATTTTGCTCTGTAAGGAGATTCAAACCCACTGCTATAGAATCATCACCAGTTCAGCACTAACAACATTGACTTGTCCCTCTAGGACACAACCCGACGATGTCGCATGACCCGAACAACATCCGGAAGCTCCACCAACAAGAACACCAGCTTCGACAAAATAATACTCGCTTTTGTAGTGAATAAGTTGAAGACTCACACTTTTTTTTCTTACCGTTCTCTTTTCTCACAAATACACCTCACTTTTGTGCACACTGTAATACTTTTTACAAGGTAAGAAATACTACTATTTATAGGTATAGGAAATTAGGAATTATTCCTTGGCATAAAGTAGTGGGATAATAAGTTATGAGAACATGAGAAATGAACTAATGGCTAGTTATTTGGCCTTTAGTGGATTAATGGCATGGTAAAACACGGGAGTGGTTACAAAAAATTATGACCACTTTCTAGATCATGGATAGCAGATTAGAAGAAGTTAAAACCACTTTCTTCACTTAATAGTCATGACAAATAATGTAATTTAATATTATTATTTTAATATTAAAATATAATATTCTCCAACAATCCCACTCATTTTAATATTAAAATAAAAGAGTTTAACAGTTGAAGAGAGAATATTAAGCATAACAAAGGTGTGCTTTGGATTGAACCTCCATTCAATAAAACACCAAATTTTTACTCTAGAATCGTAGTGGTCGCGGACTTGAACGATGACTTATCAAGGGAAGTAAAGTATCACTACTTACACAAAATAATCAAGGTGTTGACATGATCTTTATTAGCCATCACATTACGACCTTGTGCCAACCCGATTTCACTAGTGTATTTTAAAAACCCAATTCCCATAGGAAGTGACTTATTTCCACACTCATATAGGTAAAATCTGTCAAGGGTGCTCTTGTAACTCTAACATCCACTCAACAAGCTACAAATTTTCATTAAGAATTCATAGACTCATCCTTCACAAATCATTACATGATAAATGCACTCAGACAATAGGCATGGCATAAAAATAAATATAATAGTGCATGTCAAAATAAATCATCATATGATTCGTTCTTTCCATTGAACCTAGTTATCAAATCTCTAGTCCCCGGATTGGGTCCCCTCATATATGCTCATAAATTTATAAGTTTCAATATCATTCCCTCAATGTGCCCAGGCCATTTCTCTTGCTAAGGCCTTAGTCAATGGATATGTAAGATTATTGTTAGATAGTTATGTAAATAACCCTAGTCCCACATGGAATAGGAGTAGAATCTTGTATTGTGTATAGTTATAAATAGGATTATTGTAAAACACTTAATATGATATCAATAATAGATTTTTCTCCTGTGCATTCTCCAATGGTATTAGAACATTGGTGAGAAAAGATTGATGTGCGTCATTCCAACGGAACCGGGAAGAACGAACTTAGTCATCGTGCAATTTTCTGGTGACCTAAGTGTTGTCTACGTGAAAGTCATTTTCTGTCAGCATTGTACAAAAACCAATACCACCACGAGGTAGATCACCCTCCGGCGACCAACCCCCGAAAATTTCTCCGACAGAAAAGCTTCCATGCGCCCCACGCGCCGGCAACAAGGAATTTTCCGGCGAGGGTTTCGGCTCACGCGCCGGCACGTGGGCCACCTTCCGACCATCTTTTCGCAAAGCTTCTTCAAGGCAACTTGTTCGCAAGGCTTTTTTGAGCCTACCCATCCAAGTTTCACCAAAATCCGACGACCTTTTTTTATTTTCCGCAAAGAACAGTGTTTTTCCAGCCGTGAACAATGTTTTCCAAAAAAAAAAAAAAAAAAAGGTGTTCTGATTTGGCATTTCAAGGTTAACCATACAACTTTTAGTCAAGAATTTGAGAAATTGGTTGCAGCAAAAAATGGGATCCAATACTATGAATAGTTGGATGGTTTCTTTACCGGATTATATTAAGTTTCTTCAGTACAAAGCATATAAATAAGCATCTTCAGAGATAGATTCTGTTGTTCAAACAGGTAATAGCGTGACTTGTGTCTCCCAATCTTCATCCTCCGAGTCTTGGGTCATTGATTCAGGTGCAACTGATCACATTTCTGGTCACAAATCTTTTTTCACTACTATTTCATGTTCTCAATCTCTTCCAACAGTCACAATGGTCAATGGGCCTCAAACCATGGCAAATGGAATAGGTCGAGCAAGTCCACTTCCTTCCTTACCTTTAGATTCAGTTTTTTATGTTCTCGGTAGTCCTTTAAATCCCATAGCCGTTAGTCGCTCAGCCAAATCACTTAAATGCTCTATTTTATTTCTTGATGACCTTGTCTTTATACAGGAATGCAGTGCGGGACGGATCATTAGTACCAGGCATGAATCAAATGGACTTTACTATGTTATCCTTGCAAAATCACATCGACTCACATCATATCTCCCTTCAACAACTCGTCTTATTACTGATTCACCGGATTTATTACATAAACGGTTGGGACATCCTAGTTTGTCAAAATTTCAGAAAATGGTACCTGATTTATCTAACTTGTCCACTCTAGAGTGTGAGTCATGTCAACTTGGTAAGCCTACTCGTTCCCATTTCCCTCGGCGTCCTGATAATATAGCAGAGTCACCTTTCACTTTAATCCATTCAGATGTTTGGGGTCCTAGTCGGTCAGTTCTACCTTGGGATTCCGCTACTTTGTCGGTTTCATTGATGATTATTCCAGGTGCACTTGGATATTTTTGATGAAAAATCGATCTAAGTTATTTTCTATTTTCCAAACCTTTCACGCTGAAATTCAAAATCAATTTGGGATTTCTATCCGCACATGTCGTAGTGATAATGCCCTAGAGTATGTCTTTCCCATTTCAGCAGTTTATGAACTCTCGTGGGATTATTCATCAAACATCTTGAACATACACATCTCAACAAAATGGGGTAGCTAAAAGAAAAAATAGACATCTTATTGAAACTACTCGTTCACTACTCATACAATCTCATGTTCCGTTGCGTTTTTGGGGGGATGCAATTCATACATCTTGTTATCTTATTAATTGTATATCATCCTCAGCTATCCAAAATCAAGTTTCATTCTCTGTCTTGTTTCCCTACTTACCTTTGTTCTCTCTTCCACCCCGTGTCTTTTGGAGCACGTGTTTTGTTCGTAACCTTACTCCAGGAAAAGATAAATTAGCTCCTCGTGCTCTTAAGTGTGTATCTCTAGGTTACTCGAGAATGCAAAAGGGATATCGATGCTATTCACCTGACCTTCAGCGGTACCTTATATCTGCTGATGTTACCTTCTTTGAAACCCAATCATACTTCACAGGTCCAGGTAATCACTTAGATATTTCTGAGGTGCTACCAGTTCCATCTTTTGGAGATTCAGTCACTATCTCCCATTCATCTTCCTCTACAGCTCCAGCTCCACCACCTATAGCTCCAGTTCCATCACCTTAGTCCAGTTCAACCTTCTACATCTCCACCACTCCTGACTTCTCATCGTCGTCCGCGCCCAACATCAGGCCTAGCTAATTCACGTCCTGCACCTGACCCTGCTCTTACTACGAACTTGTCTCCTTCTAGTCAACTGATTGCACTTCGGAAAGGTATATGATCCACACTTAACCCTAATCTCCATTATGTCGGTTTAAGTTACCATCGTCTGTCATCATCTCATTATGCATTTGTATCATCTTTGTCCGTTGTCTCCATCCCTAAGTCTACAGGTGAAGCACTGTCTCATCCAGGATGGTGACAAGCTATGGTTGACGAGATGTCTGCCTTCCATACGAGTGGTACATGGAAGCTTGTTCATCTTCCCTCGAGTAAATCTAATGTTGGTTGTCGTTAGGTGTATGCAGTCAAAGTTGTTCCAGATAGCCAAGTTGATCGACTTAACACAAGTTGATCCAGATGGCCAGGTTGATCGACTTAACGCTCGTCTTGTTGGCAAAGGATATACTCAGATATTTGGGCTCAATTACAGTGATACTTTCTCTCCCGTAGCTAAAATAGCATCAGTCCGCCTTTTTCTATCCATGGTTGCTCGCCATTGGCCTCTTTATCAGTTAGACATTAAGAATGTTTTTCTTCACGGTGATCTTGAGGATGGGATTTATATGAAACAACCACCTGGTTTTGTTGCTCAGGGGGAGTATAGTGGCCTTGTATGTCGGTTGCGCCGGTCCCTCTATGGTCTAAAGTAGTCTCCTCGAGCTTGGTTTGGTAAGTTCAGCAAAGTTATTCATGAGTTTGGCATGACTCGTAGTGAAGCAGATCACTCTATGTTTTATCAACATTCTGCTTCAAATCTTTACATTTATCTGGTGGTTTATGTTGATGATATTGTTATTACCAGGGTTGTAAATAGCGCTCGCCTCAGCGCTAATAGCGTGAGGCGATGCGATGCAAGGCTGCTATGCTATTTTCCTCTGTTGCGTGGCAAAATTAAAAACGCGAGTGCCTCTGCCTGAGTAGCGATAGGCACTAAGTAGCAAGAGGCGCACTATAGCGACACCTTTTTGACAAAAAAAGAAAAGAAAAATGCATCAAACATCGATTAAAAGAAAAATTAGGGCTTGATTTTGTTTTCTTCTTTCTCCTTCAAGCTCGTAACTAGATTTCTTCTTTCTTGTTCAAGTTTTTTCAATCAGGTATGCTTCTCTTCATCTCTTTTCTTCTTTCTTCTTCTCCTTTCTTCTTCTTCGAGCAATGTCCATTTCTTTCTTTCTTTCTTCTTCTTCTTTTTCTTCTTCTTCTTCTTTCTTTCTTTCTTTATTTTTCTTCTTCTCTTCTTTTTTTTCTTTTTGCTCTATTGTTTTCGAGCATTGTCCAGCAGTAGAGAGCTTTTTGGCATTGAGTTTTAATTTTTTGAATTGATACATTTGTTAATATATTATTTCTATTGAGTTTTTAGTTTTATATATACATGCAAATTTAATATTTTATTTTTTTGTATTAATTGTCGCTTCACATAAAAAAGGCAAGGTGCTTCCCTTCTCGCTTCTCGCCTCAGTGAAGCGGGCCCTCGTCGTCATTTGTCGCCTCACGCTATCCAAAACACTGGATATTACCGGCAATGATCAGAATGGTATTACTAAGTTGAAGCAACATCTCTGTCAGCACTTTCAAATAAAGGATCTGGGCAGATTAAAGTATTTTCTGGGTATTGAGGTCACTCAGTCTAGCTCAGGTATTGTGATCTCGCAACGGAAGTATGTCTCAGACATCTTGAGGAGACAGGAATGACAGGATGTAGGCCTGTTGACACTCCTATGTATCCGAATTCTAAACTTCAACCAAATAGGTGGCTAGTTGGTAAATTAAATTACCTCACACAGTGACTAGACCTAACATTTCCTTTCTTGTTAGTGTGGTGAGTCAGTTTATGGATTCTCCCTGTAATAGTTGGGATGTAGTTGTCCGCATTCTTCAATATATAAAATCAGCTCCAGGCAAAGGATTATTATTTGAAGATCGAGGCCATGAGTAAATTGTTGGATACTAAGATGCTGACTGGGTAGGATCACCTTCTGATAGACGTTCTACGTCTGGATATTGTGTTTTAGCAGGAGGTAATTTGGCGTCTTGGAAGAGCAAGAAACAGAATGTGGTTGCTCGGTCTAGTGCAAAAGCAGAATATCGAGCAATGGTTCTGCTAACATGTGAGCTAGTTTGGATCAAACATTTGCTCAAGGAGTTGAAATTTGGTGAGATCAACATGATGGAACCTATGTGTGATAATCAAGTTGCCCTTCATATTGCATCAAATCTGGTGTTCCATGAGAGAACTAAACACATTGAGATTGACTATCATTTCGTCAGAGAAAAGATACTCTCAAAAGATATTACTACAAAGTTTGTGAAGTCGAATGATCAGCTTGCAGATATTTTCACCAAATCCCTTAGTTATATATGTAACAAGCTTGGTACATATGATTTGTATGCACCGAGGCTTGAGGAGGAGTGTTAGATAGTTATGCAACCCTAGTCCAACATGGAATAGGAGTAGAATATTGTATTGTGTATAGTTATAAATGGGGCTATTATAAAACACTTAATATGATATCAATAATAGACTTTTCTCCCGTGCATTTTCACAAGTATCACAAGATTTAACATAATCAAGATTAATGCTACCATTTGTCAAACATAATCTCACATTATTCTTTTACTCCTTATAGGAACCCATTGTTGTTAAAGGTGCGCTTAAGACGAGCTTAAGCCCTGAAGCGAGCCGCACAACATGTTGAGCGCTTCGCCTTGCTTAGCAAGTGCTTCAGTGTCATCATCAAGGCTCTAAGGCATACTTTTCCTCACCAATGAGCGTAATCTTGAAGAGGCAACACTAAACAATTGATACTCCATTATTGTAATTTTCATTCAATTTTTTTGTCCATATATTTGTTATTCATGCGTATAATTATTAGTCTTGGACATAATTTTAGTAGTGAAAAACAAGTTCACATAACTTATTACCTCACTCAAGAATTCTTACATTTATAAATAGTAGTATTTCTTACCTTGTGAAGGTGTGTGGAAAGTGTTGTAATATGCAACAAAAGTGAACTGTATTTATAAGAAAAAAAGTGTATTGAGAAAAGAAAAAGGTGTAAATCTTCAACTTATTCCCTACAAAAGAGAGTTTTACATTGTTGAAGGAAAGTGTTCTTATTGGTAGAGCATTAGACTCAATAACTAATACAAGGATTGTTCGGATCATACAATATTGTTGGTTTGTCGTGTCCTAGAGGGCACGAGTCAAGATTTTTACGGCTGGACCGCTAAAGATTTTACAGCATTGGGCTTGAAATTCCTTACAGAGAGAGATATTTGCGCCTCAGCCTGAAAAACTTGTAATTTTTATTTCTTTTTTGCACCGTAATAATTGTATTTTCACCAACTGTAATTATATTCCTGCTCTTTATCGGTGATGAACAAAGAGCAAAATTTCCCACATACAAAGGTTAGTTGCTACTCTCGCCATGGAGGAAAAAAGGGGCTGCAGAATTGCCTTAATTATTGGAAAAGTAAAAGACGTGATTTGGACAACTCTTTCCTTTTTATGTGTAGAATAAAATGAGAATATTATCGATGATTTTTCAATGGTTTAGCAAAGTAGCAGGGGTATTTTGGGTATGTAAAAGCGGGCATGGTCTAACCTACTGATTTTAGTACGCTAGCAAAACCCACATATGCACGCACATATATACTGTCTATGTAAACCACTGATTCAAGGCCAAAAATTGAATTATAACTATTCTCAGTAGTCTTTATTTGCCTTCTCATCCAGCTTGAGATCGGCCTGCCCCTCCAACCTTCTTTACTGAAAGAAAAAGAATTCCTCACGGTTCGAGCCATGGAAGCAGCCCTTGGGGTGCGGCCCTTTCCCGTACCTACATGAACGCGGGATGCCTTGTGCACTAGGCTGCCCTTTAATAAAATTATTTACCTTATCAAAAGAGATCAGTTCTTTAAAACGTCGGTGTGAGGCTAAATTTTACTACAGAAGAGCCAATTTTTGCATATGGATATGAAATTTGAACATCACTAGATACCATGTAAGACATACCTGGTGGGAGTGGATCTGTTCTTTTCTCCGATATGAGCACTTGAACAGCTAATACCTGATTGATGTCTGCAATCTAAAATGGAAATTAATACTCTCAATTAGCATGTCGAAAGTAGAAAGCACCTGAAAACAGAAAAGAATGTCATACCCATCCGAGATGTTGCAGTACTAACTCCTGATCAGAGGATGCCTCAAGAATTCTTGAAGCCTCAGCTACAGCAGTCAGCTGATCAGAGGAATTATCTTTTGTGGTGTCTTGTAAATGATTTGCACCATGTGAATCTTTCAAGTGGTTTGATGAATAATTTCGAGCCAGGACACGCCAGATTGAAAGAGACTTTGAGCTCATCCCTTTGCTGGCATACAGAAAAGCAAGTGTCCGCAAATGCCCAGATTCACTCAGCAGTGATTCCAACTCCTCCTGCACTGTCCATTTAATTTTTATGGCTATCCTTCAGAGAAGATACCAGATCTCAACTTTAAGATTGAACTGTTTCCTAGCAAAGAGAGATACTACAACACCTTACGGTCTACATACACAACATTTCTATGTTATCTACATCAACTTTCACTAAGATCTATAAACTTTACCTAATCCAAAAGAAACCTTCAGTAAGTATGCTGGATATGGTTTGTATAACAAATAAGTGTTCGATAAGCACTTAAAGGTGAGGCCTAAGGGTCAAGGAGTGAGTTAACACCATGAGAAATCAAGGCTTAAATCCCAGCAGAGGCAAAAAACACTAGGTGATTTCTTTTCACCTGTCTAAGCCTTGCTGGCCCAAACCCACCATAGTCAAAAAAAGAGTTTGATAGCACATGCACTAGCAGATCAATACAAGAACCGAGTGTTGCTCATAGACAGTAAAGAAACGCAACCTACATATCATACATTAGACAAGATAGGAAAAGGTTATATAGACATACCACTACGCAACTGTTCTCAGATGAGGCAAGTCTTTCCATGTCATCAACACGATTTAGAGCTCTGTAGAGGTACATTAAAAGTGTGTCAACTCCCTCTCTCACTGAAGGAGTCAAATCTTTATGTCGTGATGCTTCTAAAAATCTGTTATAAAAGAGAGGAAAGACTAAGGAGCAGAATAGACAAGTAAAACCAAATTGGACAAAAAACACTAGATAAAAGTTTTCAACAAGCAAACTTCATAAGTATCTGACAAAATAAACCAAATTTTGAATACTGAAAAACATACTCAACCAAAATATATTAAAGGAATGCAAGTCAACCAAAGGGCAGAGAACTATATTAGTTTTCTCCCATCCTAAATTTCTCTGTTAGCACCAAAGAGACGATGCCAAAACCATGTTGTAACATATTAATACAATAACTGACGCTTTGTGGTCAATTCCTCCTGTTCTCAACTTATGAAACGATAATAAAGGTACAAGCGAGACACCAAAGCAATTCAACTGAAACTTACACTAGAAAAACAATATAGTCTACAATTTCTCTGAGAAGGAAGGGAAAAACAATTCAAGGGGTCAGTTCACAGCTTTCTCTCATTCTTAAATCCTTGCCAATGTTATGTCAACCCCATAAACCTGAAATGCAAGTCTCACTCAACCTATGATACATATACTCGGGCCCTGCTATGTGGCTATGTATCTGAACGGAACTATTCCTCCATAAATCAAAAAAGAGCTAGAATTTCTCTATTTATCAAGCTTACATGCCTAAGCATTAAATCATTTCTACCTTCCATTATGGTCTTACAATAGTCAAACTAGTTATCTGTGATATATCCTTAAGTCACCCGAAGTAAGTATTTCATAAATCTATGCTCCATTCATGAACTGCTCCCAGTCCTACTTTATATGACAGAAGTTAAAAAAAGGTTTTGTTTGATTATGATGTTCACTACTAAAATGTATTTAATTGTTAAATAGTGTGACTTATATATCTTTTTATCAAAATATTATCTCATAAAACTTGAGCAATATCCATATTGACAACCTCCACTGGTAAATGTGATTATGATGTCCCTCGATGAATTTACTGTCTAGGAATCTTAAGCTAAACATTCGTAAGTCTTATGAATATTGAGGAAGACATTCCTATCCACTCTTTCTCATTTTTCTCTCTTTTCCCCACAATGGAAGTGGGAACAGTTAAAAGAAATTCTCAAAATACATGAGCGTGCAAAGTTGGATTGGACACCAGTCATTCTAAAGTTAAAAAAAAAAACAAGGAAAATACTCTTGAAAATTCAAATATTGTTTTTTGGTTTTAAAATCCAGAAGACATGAAGCCAGAACTAGGACAAGAAGTTGGTAGTAAACACACACTCTTATCAACAGATAACCTGGTCATGTTTTTAATTGCAGACTCCAATAAACCAGTTCTGCTTGGTGGATTCAGAAGAAACTCGTCATCAACTGCAGTCTCTACACCTGCTTTCTTAAGGAAGATAGCTCTCTGAATACCAGTTAAGCCATCATCCACAACTTTTTCGAGAAGTAATGGAGGAGGGTGCAAGCCCCAATACCTATTCCTCGGAACCTGAGAAGACGAATTCCAGTGACATTAAAGAAAAATTTAAATACTTTTTGATCAAATATAGAATTTATTAACAATGGGTAAAAACACTCATATACAAGAAGTATACCAAAAGTAGAAAACCTTACAACAAGATATTGTTTTCCATGAATGACACTCAATCTACAGGAACCTCGTGGGTGCACCAAAGGAAAATTAGAGATTAAAGAAAAGGCAGAATAGCCTGATAGACATTTGTACTTGTTCGCGTTTGTCATCCCGGCCCATGTACTCAACAAAGTCATCCCTGACACTTATAGTTGTTCAAACTCAATATTTTAAACCCCTCTGACCTCACGTGTTCTTCAAACGCTCTGACGTGAATGACACATTAGTAACCACATCAGATTTTTTGTAACACGTCATTATTAGTTTATTTTTTAATATTATATAAAAAAAAAAAAATTCTTTTCCATTCCACCATCACCTTCCTCCTCTCTCATCATCTTTATTCTCCACAATTCACCATTTACCACCACCTTTAAAATAGCCCACAAAATAACAATGTTTTGATACAAACAACGAGAGAATGAATTCAAACTCTTGTTTCCCATCAGTGACTCTTTCATTCTTCATTTTTCTCCCATCGGTGACCACTCTTTCATTAATTCATTCTTCATTTTTCTGTTCTCTTTTTCAACTCAACTCTTAAAAATAGCCCCACCAATGCATGTGATTTCTCTCCAACCACCCTTCACCTAAAAAGCTTTTTCACAGCCAACACTCAACTATAGCACCATCAATCAACCACCAAAAAGAATTGATCCTAAACGACTCCTAAAAACCATCACCGGAAACTCCACCCAAACTTCTTTAAGATTCCTCTACCAGAAAACGGTTTGCCAGTGATCTTCATGCACTTTTTCTATTCAATTTCCTTGCAAAAGCTCGTCTTCAAGAGTTGGGGGAAGAAAATGGGGGAGGCAGAAAAGAAATTTCTCCCATAAAGTTGCTACCAATCTGGGAGTGTTTTCGAATCTGGGGCGACGAGGAGTATTATTAGTGGATGAAAAGGTGATGGAGATGGATGTGCTGCAGTAGGGTTTGGGGTTAAAACGGGGTAGAGGTAATAAAGGGAAGAATGGAAGGGGAGAGAGAAAAATAGGGGAGGGAGAGGTGGGAAAAACGTGAAAGAGAATGCATTCTTTGACTTTCCTTTTCTTTTTGTATTTACTTTTTTGTCTTTTTTCCTTTTCTATTTTTATTTTTTTATTAGTTTAATCATTTCCTAGTTTAAATATTTATATTTACGCTCCATATATGTGTGAAATACACGTATTTTGTCCAATACAATAGTCAAGCTGCCACATAGACTCGGTCAATGGTCAGAGGGGTTTAAAACTTTGATTTCGAACAACTACAATTGTTCGAATGAAACTTCCTGAAGTAGGAGGACCGGGATATCAAAACCGAACAAGTACAAGTGTCTCTCAAGCTATCTACCTACAGAAAAAGCTAGATAAAAAGAGCCTCCTCAGCAAAGAAAGAACCACATAAAGAGTCACACATCTAGCAAGAGACTCCAAGGGCCAACACATGTGACTGTGCTGGAGTATCTTTTTTGAAGACGATGGCGTCCGGGCGAGTATCATATTTTTGCTGAATTACTGTTAGAGTTGGTTTGGATGGAGATATTTCGATTTAAGAGTTGTCTCAAGTTTTAAGATTTAACATGTCGTTTGTCATGTATAATGAATTCAAATGAATGGTTGAAATAATATATTGAGGCTATTGAAAGCTCGGAAAGACTTCTAGATATAACGAGGGAAATGGAGTCACAGTCCAATTCTAGAATCATATACCTAGAATCATATATGCTGCAAACATGTCCCATTACATTATACATGCGCCTAACAGAGGGAAGACAATACTCAGATACACAAGGAACAAGAAGAGAGACCATTATGGGACTTGAATGAGGGAAAGGAGAGCTTCACAAGCTGTTCTCAATTAGGAACGAAATAATACAAGGAAGTAATGGCATATTTACTGTAAGATCAGTTTTACTTTAGAATCTGGAGAAAGAGACCGAAGGTTAGTTTTTTGCATGGTTGGTAGGAAGGCAATTATGACAGATGGACAATAAGAAAGAAGAAGAAAAGTCTACATCAGTTGGTGCATCATGTGTAGGTGCGCTAGAAAAGATGTGATTCAGCTAGTGCAACATTGTTTGGAGGTATATTGAGTATCGATTATTGCTCGGTGTTAAAGCATGCCGTTAGGATCGAAATCTTCGGAAAAAGAGACAGAGAAAAAGAGTGTAGGAGGTGTCTCACTTGGCTTTTTCTTTTAATGAAGTGTCGCACTTGGCATTTGTGTGGACCATATTGAACGAACGAAATCAAAGGGCAATAGGAGGAACCGAGAAAATGGAGCACTCATTAGATACTAACTAGCATAGAAAATTAGGTGCTCTCCGTAAAGAATCATGTTTCTAACTGAAATTTTCTACTTTTGAACAGATCCCGTACACAAGTTTATTCATATCAATAGACTTTTCTATTTTTATGAAAAAAACGAAATAAGGGTTGAAATAATCACTTAGTTGAGTTGTATTTCAGATCAAAATTATCTATGGTCCAACGAATTTAGCTTTAATTTCATAATATACAAAAATCCTTCATATCCGAAAAGCAGCCCAAGTTGATAGGAATGCCAGCTTACAACCCCAACATGACTAGCTCAGTACTCATTATCACCCTTTATGAGGGACAAATATTAGGAACTGCTGCAGAATATTAGCATTACCCTAGTTAACTTATGCAGTAAGCTTGAAATAAAAGATTACTTTTTTTTTATAGGTAAAGCAAAAGATTCAATCAATTTATGGCAAGTGGTAAAAGTAGCAAAAGAAGTGGCATAAGCAGCAAAGAAGAAAAAGAAAGAAGTAGAAGAAGAATGGACTGCACCTAGCTGGTCCTTTCCTACACAGCAAGAAAAAAAAAGGGTAGACTGATACATTAGGATAAATAAGTATGGTATCACACGCTCTTTTTTCCTACATAAAACATATAGACACACTCTACGGAACCGAATGACTAGACTGGGGCTCAATGACGTGATCGGAGACCGGATATGACAAAGATTCAAGAAAAAGAACAGATGTACTTAGTAAGACTGGATGGACTAACTGAAACTAACTTGACATGTATAACGGATGCAAAAATCACGTTGTAGATTTATCAACACATATACCATTATAATAGCTAGAGATACATGCATTAAAATATGAATGCATGCACAGGACAATAACTGATACACCAGCACATACCAGCAATGACCACCGATTTGGGTCTCGTGTGATAAACGGGAAAAGTTCTGAAGGCTCCATTATTTCAGAAAGCAAGAAATGATCAACTGCTTCCTCAAAGTGTAGGTCAAACAGTAAAAGGAATCCCACTTGAGCATGGACAAAAGAGAGCGTCTCTCTTGTCATTTCACCTTCATTTTGAAGCTCTTCAACCAGTGATATTGCTTCCCTAAAGTTCTTCTTTCGCAATAGATCTTTTATTTGTTCTTCACACGGCACCTTCCGATAACACATAATCTGCCATCAGAACACTATTAGACATGACTTTAATAATTGTAAACGGGCAATTTTACAATGTTCTTTTCTCTTTTTCCAAACAATCACTGTGCTTCTAAGACATAATGAAGAATCCAATGACAAAGAGAACCGACAAAGCTAAGGGACCATGCTCTACAAGAATAATTAACGAGGCCTTCCAGTGAGTAAGCAGAATTTACTTTCATAACTTCATCATATGCCTCAGAAAAATAGTTGAAGCTATGTTCTATTTCCTTTTTTCCCCTTTTTGTTAAGGTCAAAATAGTCGAATTATCAAAAAGATCACTCTGATACTCTAGCTTAGGCAAGTCTCTACAGGTTCACAACTCTGCAGGCCCACACGGAGAATTAAGTTATGCATGGGGTGATTCAGCACAAGCAAAGGTTTAAGTACCTCTTAACCATCGGAGCGTATAAATTCTTAAAGACTAAAACGTAACCAGAAGCATCAAAGTGTAGACCTTTTATAGTTAAAGTGATCAAGTATATTACCTTTGAGCCTGCTGCTACAGCGACAAGCTTTCCTCTTCCATCCTCCTCATCAGCCACAACACAAGGACTACCTACTTCACCAGGAAACAACATTTGCTGGACGCAATTCCCCGACTTCTTATGATACAGCTCCAACTTCCCATTCCTTACCACCACAATATATGCCCCTATCTCCCCCATGGTCTCTGAAGCTTCACCGAAAACTAAACTACCACCCACAGGCTGCCCTTCACTATCCACAATAACACCCACATTGTCCACCATTAACATCACCTTACACTCTTTTGCTAAAAACTTCATCCTTGGCGGCACGGACAAATCAGGCAAGGAGAATATTACACCAGAAAGCCCACTTGCATATGAATACAAATAGTAACCACTCCTAGTTCCTACAATAACAGAATCATCTACCCATGATATACACATTATCCCGTCAGTAAAATCACCCTGAACTTCCTTCAAAATTACAGGAGAACCGCTCAAAACCAGCTCAACTAGCATCAATTTCTTCCCCATCGCAACCGCAAAAAAACAACCATCTTCTTTTCCTTTAACCCCATTTGAAATAGCGTTTATACTGTAATTTCTACTTAAAAATCTCTTACTTACAACATTAACATTCTTCAACAGACTCAATTTTCGAACCTGTTCGAGTGAATTCAAGTCAAGCAAATAAATAAAACCATCGGAGAGAACAATGAGTTTTCCGATATGACTAACAACGAGGATCGAACTCACAGGTTTGCCGATGATGTTCAGCCGCAGGTGGAATGATAGACCGGTGTTAGGGTTCAGGAAGAGTGAAATGACGTCGCCGGAGACTGTTCCTATAAAAACTAGGGTTTGGGAATCGGAGATTGTGGTGATCGCTAAAGAACGAACCGGAGGAATTGGAGGAATGGAAGGGTTTAAGCCGGCGAGAAGTTCGAGAACGTTCCGGGAATGAGATTTGGGTTCGGATCCGGGTTTGGGTTTCGAATTCGCCATTAGAGAACCGACGACTGATCACTGACTAAACTCAACCATGGCTACACTGTAGAGCAAAGCATAAAGAATGACAACAGAACAGATTTTCTCTTTCCTTTCTTTTTTTTTTCAAATGACTCGTGTTAGGAACACGAGGGGAATATGCAACACCAATTCAAGCTCGCATACTCGGATGGAAACTAAGCTATCACTCACGACTCATTTAATAAGTTATCCCAAGTAATAGTACCTTTGTCCAACTTACAAATATCAGCTTATTTTGATGATTTTTTTTTTCTTAAAAGTATTTTTTCTCAAAAATATTTTTTGTGAGAAGCAGTTTGTGTTTGGCTAATTAATTTAAAAAATATTAAGCAGCAATTAGTATTTGGCGAAACTTTTAAAAATTGCTTCTAATTATATTTTTCTCAAAAGTGCTTTTCAAAAAAGCATTTTTGGAGATAAGCTACTTTTTTCTACTTCTCCAAAACTGCTTCTACTTCTCCTCAAAAGCACTTTATTTCTTCCAAAAGCTTGGCCAAACGCTCCAACTTTGAAAAAAAAAATACTTTTTTCGAAAAAAGGTGCTTCTAGGATTGAAGAAGCTTGGCCAAACAAGTTATAAGAAGTGTAGAACAAATTAGTTCATAAAGACCACCATTGAGTAAAAATGTAAACCTATAGAAGTAAGATTAATGGCACCGGAAATAATATTATTTCCGTAAAATAGAAACTCTGAAACAGGAGCAACAATGACGGTAAGAATAAATACAGCTGTTGCCATCAATAAGGTAGGGATCATCAAAACACCAAACCAACCAATGTAAAAATGATTTTCACTGCTGGTTATCCAGTTACAGAAGCGACCCCATAGGATTTCGCTTTCGCGTTTCTCTAAAATTATAGTCATGGTAAAATCTTGATTTATTTGATCATCAAGGATTCCCGCATTTGAAAAATATGAATCTTATAAAATTATGATCTAATATATTATATTATGTTAATAGACATTAGTTGTATTTTATTATTTAATATAGTATGCAGAAATATAACAAAATCTATACAAAATCAAAAAATACACATCATGTAATGACCCGACCAGTCATTTTGCTTTCTAGATCCTCGTTACCCTATTTAAGACTTTTCATATGTGCTTTTATTATTTTATGACTTGCGGGGATGATTAGTTTGGTTTTGGAAGAGTTCAGGTTGAATTCGAAACACTTAGTTCCATAATAGTGGCCTAAGGTGGCCAAGTTTGACTTGAGTCAACATTTTGAATAAACAGCCTCAGAATCATGATTTGATGGTTCCAATAGGTTTGTATTATGATTTTGGATTTGTACGAGTGTACGGATCGAGTTTCGGATAAACAGGGAGCGTTTCGGCGCTTATTGTTGAAAGTTGGCGCCTTGAAGGTTTTAAAGTTTCTTAAATTTGGTTTGAAGTAGACTTTGGTATTATCGATGTCCGTTTGAAATTTCGAACTTGGGAATAGGTTTGTATGGTGATTTGTGACTTGTACATAAAATTTGGCATCATTCCGAGATGTCTAAGTATGATTTGTCGCGTTCGGAGCTAATTGAAGAAGGTTGAAGTTCATAAGTTGATTAATTTGGTATTAGGGTGTGATTCTTGGTTCTGATATTGTTTTACGTGTTCCGAGACTTCGAGTAGGACTGTATTATGTTTAAGGTCTTGTTGGTGCATTTGGACGGGGTCCCGGGTGGATCGGGTGTGTTTCGGGCCATTCGGAGTTAAGTCAAAAATTGTAGAAATTCTGCTGCTGGTTTCCTTCTTCGCGAACACGAAGAAAGCCTTCGCGATGAAGGAATTGGGGCTGGGGACTTTTGTTATATGCGTTCGCGATCGCTGGGTCGCGTTCGCATAAAAGGGCCTGGGTCTGGGGGCTCAGCAAGTAGATGCTCGTTGCGTTCACGAAGGACGGGTTGTGTTCGCGATGATTGGCGGGCCTGGCCTTCGCGATCACGTGGACCTTTTTTGCGATCGCGAAAAGGTTTTTCAGGGCTTTGGCAGTTTTGTCTTCGCGCATTGTCGCGATTGTGAAGAAGGATCTCTGCGCAGAAGCTTTTTACAACACAGGACTTTGGCTCATTGTTTTCATTTCTCTCAACTCTTAGGTCGATTTTAGTGCTTCTTGGAGAGGGATTTTCACCTAGCATCTCAAGGTAAGTAATTTTTAAATAACGTGAGTTTAATACATAGATCATAGGTAGATATTAACATAGAAATTTGTAGAAATTATGGAATTTTTGTTGAAAAACTTAGGGTTTGGTAAAAATGGGATTAGACCACGAAAATGATTATGGAATTGAGTAGAAATTCTATATTTGAGTTCATAGGGTCACGGGTAAATATTATTCAATGAAAATTTCCAAAATCCAAGCACGTAGGGCTGGGGGTGACATTTAGGAACATTCTGATTTGGGTTGGGTAATTACTTTAATAGATGAATTATGAACTTTTGAGCATATGTTGATTAGTTTGTATGACCTTTGACTAGTTTCTATGACGACCCGATCGGCCGTTTTGTGTAATTGTGCACCGTTTTCCCTTTTTATGCTTCATACATGTGTATTTATGGTTTTATAACTTACGGGGTTGATTAGTTTCATTCCGGGAAGATTTTGGGTTGATTGGACCCTTTGATTTTTGACTTAGAAGCTTAAGTTAGAAATGTTGACCAAACGTTAACTTTTGTGAAAACTACCCCGGAACGGTATTTTGATGGCTCCGATAGCTTAGTATCGTAATTTTGGACTTGGGTGTGTACCCGTAATCAAATTCGGAAGTCCGTAAGTTGATTTGTGTTGTTTTGCCGAAATTTGGCAATTTGAAGTTGAAAAATTTGACCGTAGGTTGGCTTTTAGCTATTGAGTTCGTAATTTGGTTTTTGCATTAGAATAGGTCCGTCATGCTATTTAGAACTTGTCTGCAAATCTTGGTATCGTTTGGTGTTGATTTGGCAGGATTCAGACGCCTGGTTGCAATTCTAGAAATTCTTGAAATTTATTTTGAAATTCATGTGTTTTGGTGTCCGATTCGTAGTTCTAGATGTTATTTTTGTGTTTTGATCGTGAAAGCGAGTTCATATGATGTTTTTAGACTTGTGTGGATGTTTGGGTTGGAGCCCCGATGGCTCGAATGTGTTTCGGACATGTTTCGGAATGTTTTGGACTGAAAATGAAATTGATCGTGTGCTGGTACTCAGATATTGCAATTGCAAGCACCAGCCTCACAATTGCAGAGGTGACAGAGGGTGTTTAGATTTCGCAAATGCGACTTCCCCTTCACATTTGCGAAGTCAGCGGGCTTGAGAATTGGTTCGCAATTGCGATCATTTGATCGCATTTGCGATAGTGGCTAGCTTCACAATTGCGAAGCCTTTGTTGCAGTTGCGACTTCTGTGGAGACTGTCAGGGTTCGCAACTGCGATCCCTAATTCATAATTTCGAGGGTTCTCTTTGTGTCGCAAATGCGATATCTGCAGCTGGTCACAAGGGCTAGGAGACGGGATTTTTTAACATATTCTCTCATTTTAGAATCCTAGACTCGGTAGGAGGCGATATGAAGAGGGGATTTTCATCTACAAACATTGGGCAAGTGATTCTAATCAATTTTCACCTATATTTCATCAATATATCTTAGATTAAACATCAAAATCACATGAATCAAAGTAAAAATTTGTGAAACTTTGTCATATTTTTGAAAAATAAGAATTTGAGTTTTGAGAGTCGATTTGGACTCAGATTTTGAAATTGATCACATATATGAACTCGTGGGGCTATGGGTAGTCGGAATCTACCATTGGACCCGGGTTTTAACTAGGCAGGCCCTAGATTGACTTTTGTTGACTTTTTGGAAAAAGTCTAAAGATTATAGTTTTATCTATTGTAATTGCTTTCCCTTGCATTATTTGATGATATTAAGTCAATTTTGGCTAGATTTGAGCCGTGTAGAGGCGAATTTTAGGGGAAAAGCTATTTAGTTGAGGTAAGTATCTTGCCTAACTTTATGTGGGGGAACTACCCATTAGGATTTAGGATTATTTGTGTCATTTGTGCTATGTGAAAGCCATGTACGCAAGGTGACGAGTGAGTACACGGGTTATATGTGGTATTTGACCGATTTAGGATACTTAGAATCTTTCTATGATTTAATTGAATTGTCATATCATGTTCTAAATTCTCAAGTCAATATACTATTACTTGTGTTAGTCTATCCTTACTTGCCTTAAATGAAATTGTTAGAACTTGTTCTACATCTTACTTGATATTTTGTTCTTATGCTTTAGTTGAAGTTATTGCCTCTTTCATTGTTACATGTATCTCTTCCCCTTGTTGATTTATCATTATTTGAAGTCATTTCTATATGTTACCTCTTCCATTGTTAACTTATCCTTATTTGAAGTTATTATTACATGTTGTCTCTTCCGTTGTTGATTTATCATTAAACATGTTATCTCTTTCATTGTTGATTATCCTTATTTGAAGTCATAAATACATGTTATCTCTTCCATTGTGAGTTATTCTTATTTGATATCGTGGTTACACGTTATCTCTCATTGTTGAGTTATTGGTGTTGAAGTTGTGAAGCCGTTATCATATTGAGGCGAAATTGTTAATTGTCGAGATATCCTTCTTGTTGAGAAATGTACTTTCATTGTTATTGTTGATATTCTTGTACACGTTGTGGTTGAGCCATGGGCTATTGTTGTAGAAATATTGATATTGTTGATTATTGGTAAGTTGTGACATATGGGCACTTGTGGTGCGAGTTGTTACTGTGATGTGATATTGATGCGCATGCGGCGGTATAAGGATGAGGGTTAATGTGCATGTGGCAGCATTGCTTGTAAGGAAATTACTTGAAGCCACACGACGTCATAAGGTGGGTAAAGTGCGTGTAGCTATTTCGGGAAAAATATTTTCAAAACTATTTAAATGTAAGGCTCACGCGGCGATATAAGGAAAGATTGTGATTTAAATTGAGAAATGTGAATACAAGGCAGTACTTCAGTGGTGATTCTTGTGAGGTGGTACCTCGATTGTGATTCTTGTTGTGTACGAGGCGGTACTTCCTTTATGATTCTTGTTGTTTATTTCATGTTGTAAAGAGTTATTGGTGAAACACTTCTTGTTGCTTTTATTCTTTCTTGTCTTATCAATTTGGATCCGTATTTGACTATGATGGTTCTTTTAATTGCTTCCTTTATGTTATCTCTATGCTTACATTCCGGTATTACTCTATGTTATTAACTTGTTCCTTATCAGTTATTTCTCCAATTTCCATTACTTCTCGCTATTATGTTTTCATTTTGTTTATTATGTCCTAGTAGGTGTCTTGACCTGGTCTCGTCACTACTCTACCGTGGTTAGGCTTGATACTCACTGGGTACTGTTGTGGTGTACTCATACTACGCTTCTGCACTTCTTTTTGTGCAGATTTAGGTATGTCTGCTCGTGCTGGACGTTAGTGTTTGTTTGTAGCTGTTGCTAGAGACTTCAAGATATACCTACTCGGCGTCCGCAGGCCTCGGAGTCACCTTCTGTTATCCTTATAGTATTGTTATTTCGATTATTAGATAGTGTTATAGTAGTTGTTTTGAAACATTCTGTAGAAGCTTATGATCCAGTCTCACTCGGGTTTTGGGAGCATTGTAGTTGTGTTTCAATATTCGAGATATTTATGAGAATTGTTAGTTTATATCATGTTTTAGCTTTTATTTCCTCCATAATCTCTCATTTGTTAGGCTTACCTAGTCTTAGAGACTAGGTGCCATCACGACATCCTAAAGAGGAAAATTGGGGTCGTGACAAGCTGGTATCAGAGCTCTAGGTTCATAGTTGTTATGAGTCATAAGCATGTTTCATAGAGTCTTGTGGATCGGTATGGAGACGTCTGTACTTATCTTCCAAAGACTACGGAACTGTTAGGAAAACTCCACTTCTTTGGTTCCTTATTGTGCAAATTGGTTGACTGCGAAATCTAAATCTTTGACTTTTTATTCTCTCATAGATGGTGAGGACACGCACTGCTAGCTCCGACGAATAAACACCCGCGCCCCCTGCTAGATTCGCAAGAGGCCGAGGAGGGGCATCTGGTGCAGCTAGAGCACCTGCCTGAGCTGCGATAAGGAGCCACCACTAGCTACAGTTGGGTGACAGGCACCCGAGGCGCTTATTGCCACCCATACACTTTCGGAGACCCTCGCACAGTTCTTGAGCATGTTCGATACCTTAGCTCAGGTGGGGTTGATTCCACTTGCACCAGCCACATCTCAGGATGGGAAGGAGCTCAAACTCCCGCGGCCCATACTCCAAAGCAGCGAGTCCGTGTTGATCAGGTCCTAGAGGTTATACTAGCACAACCTGTTGTTCTGGTTTAGCCCGAGGTTAGGGAAGTGGCATCTGAGGAGGAGCAGCTTAGACTTGAGAGGTTCAAGAAGTATCATTCTCCTACTTTCAGTGGCTTACCTTCAGAGGATGCACATGATTTTCTAGAGAAGTGCCACAAAATTCTTCATACCATGGGTATTGTGGAGACGAGCGGAGTTGCTTTCACTACATTCCAACTGTGAGGAGCAGCATATCAGTGGTGGTGATTTACGAGGAGGGTAGTCCAGCCGATGCAGCTTCACTTATATGGTCTCAATTTTTAGAGATGTTCTTGAGAGAGTTTGTTCCTTAGACCCTTGGATGCATGGCAGACGGAGTTTAAGCAGCTGCGCCAGGGGACTATGTGAGTGTTAGAGTATGCTGTCAGATTCAATGATTTATCCAGACATGCACCTGCTCTGATTTCTACAGTTAGGGAGTGAGTCAGCTGATTCATCAAGGGGCTCAACTATGGTATTAGGTTTAGCATGGCTCGAGAGTTAGAGACAGATACCCCATAACAATAGGTGATAGATATTGCATGGAGGATGGAGGGTATGCGGGGCCGTGAGAGAGAGGATAGGGAGGCCAAAAGGCCTCGAGGTACTGGAGGATTTAGTTGTGGCCATGCTGTAGTTACAGCCCGTCACGGTAGAGGCTATGTGAGTCGTCTAGTTCATTCAGCACTTCCAGCTTCTAGTGGTACTTCAGCTATCCCGAGGTCTCAGGTTGCACACTTTGCTCAGCCACTTTCTAGTACACCTCCTACACAGGGTGACTTCAACGGTCAGTCCAACCGACCAGGCGAGGCAGTCCCAGCAGCCACGCCTACTGAGAGCTTGCTTTGAGTGTGGTAATACTTGTCATATGGTTTGAGTGCCCCAAACGCAGGAGGGGTGCACCTCCACTGACTACTTAGGCTCCACGGATTCAGCCAGTTCCACAGACTTCACATGCCATGGTTGCTGCTCCAGTTGCCGCTCCACCCGCACAACCGACTAGCAGTGGGGGATAGGCGGGTAGATGTTGCCTTAGAGGGGGAGGCTATGCCAGATTCTATGCTTTTCCGGTTGGGACGGAGGCAATCGCTTCAGACGTAGTCATCACAGGTATGGTTTTGGTTTGTCATAGAGCTGCATCAATTTTATTTGATCTAGGATCCACTTATTCATATGTATCATCTTACTTTGTTCCGTATTTGGTTATATCTCGTGATTCTTTGAGTTCTCCTGTTTATGTGTCCACACCTGCGGGAGACTCTATTGTTGTGGACCGTGTGTATCGTTTGTGTTTAGTTGTTATTGGTGGTTTTAAGACCAAACTTGATCTATTGCTACTCAATATGGTAGACTTTGATGTGATTTTGGGCATGAATTGGTTATTGCCCCAGTCACGCTATTCTAGATTGTCACACCAAGACTGTGACCTTGGCTATGCCAGGTTTACCATGGTTAGAGTGGAGGGGTACTTTGGATTATGTTCCTAGCAAGGTTGTGTCATTTCTAAAGGCTCAACAGATGGTTTAGAAGGAGTGTGATGCATGTCTAGCCTTTGTGAGAGATGTCAGTGCTGATAATCCTACCGTTGAGTAGGTTCCGGTAGTGAGAGACTTCCCCGATTTATTTCTAGCATATTTTTTGGGCATGCCGCTCGATAAGGATATCGATTTGGTATTGACTTGTTGCCGGGCACTCAGCCCATTTCTATTCCACCATATCGTATGGCCCTAGCAGAGTTGAAAGAGTTGAAGGATTAGTTGCAAGAGTTGCTTGATAAGGGTTTCATTCGGCCTAGTGTGTCACCTTGGGGTGCATGATTTTGTTTGTCAAGAAAAAAGATGGTTTTATGTGTATGTGTATCGATTATCGATAGTTGAACAAGGTTACAGTGAAGAACATGTACCCATTGCCGCGCATTAGTGACTTATTTGATCAGCAACAGGGTGCCAGAGTATTCGCAAAGATGATTTGCTGTCAGGGTATCATTAGCTGAAGATTCGGGATCCGGATATTCCGAAGACTACTTTCAGGACTCGGTATGGTCACTATGAGTTCCTTGTAATGTCATTTGGGCTGACCAACGCCCCAACAGCATTCATTCCAGCCATATATCGATTCATTCATTATTGTGTTTATTGACGAAATCTTGATGTACTCCCGCGGCCGGGAGGATCATGAGCAGCATTTGATGATTGTGCTACAGACCTTGAGAGAAAAGAAGTTGTATACAAAGTTCTCAAAGTGTGAATTCTAGCTTGATTTGGTGGTGTTTTTGGGTCATGTGGTGTCGAGAGAGGAGATTGACCTACAAGGGTGCACCTTTCAGATGGTCCGAGGAGTGTGAGGTGAGCTTTCAAAGGCTCAAGACTGCTTTGACTACAAACCTAGTGTTGGTATTGCCTACGGGTTCGGGGTCTTACACTGTGTATTGTGATGCGTCCCATGTTATGTTTGGCGCGGTGTTGATGCAAGACGGTAGGGTGATTGCCTACGCGTCTCGGTAGTTGAAGGTTCATGAGAAGAATTATTTTGTCTACGACTTGGAATTGGCAGCTATTGTTCATGCCTTGAAGATTTAGCGGCACTATCTGTACGATGTCCCATGTGAAGTCTATATCGACCACCAAAGTCTGTAGCATCTGTTCACTAGAAAGATCTTAATTTGCGATAATGGAGATGGTTAGAGTTGCTTAAAGACTATGATATCACCATTCTATATCATCCCGAGAAGGCAAATGTGGTGGCCGGTGCCTTGAGTTGAAAGGCGGAGAGCTTGGGCAATTTAGCATACGTACCGGTAACAGAGAGGCCACTATCCATGGATGTTCAGGCCTTGGCTAACCAGTTCGTTATATTGGATGTTTTAGAGCCCAGTCAGGTTCTTGCTTGTGTGGTTTCTCGGTCTTCTTTATATGATCGCATTAGAGCATCAGTATGACGACCCCCATTTGCTTGCGCTACAGGACACGGTGCAGCACGGTGAGCTAATGAGGTTTCTATTGGAGATGACGGTGTGTTGCAGATGCAGGGCAGGTTATGTGTGCCTAATGTAGATGGGCCACGTGAGTTGATCATTCAGGAAGCCCACAGTTCGCGGTACTCTAATTCATCCGGGTGTCGCTAAGATGTATAAGGATTTGATGCAACATTATTGGTGGAGGAGAATGAATAAAGACATAGTGGAGTATGTATATCGGTGCCTAAATTGTCAGTAAGTGAAGTATGAGCATCAGAGGCCTGGCGGTTTGCTTCAGAGACTTGAGATTTCCCAAGTGGAAGTGGGAGCGTGTTACCATGGACTTCGTTGTTGGGCTCCCACGGACTCAGAAGAAATTTGACGCAGTATGGGTGATTGTGGATAGGTTGACCAATTCGGCTCATTTCATTCTGGTAGTGACTACCTAATCTTTAGAGTAGCTGGCTCAGATTTATATCCGCGATATTGTCCGACTTCATGGCATTCGGTATTCATCATATCTGATCGGGGCATGCAACTTACATCACACTTTTGGAGAGTTGTGCAGTGTGAGTTAGGCATACAGGTTGAGTTGAGTACAACATTTCACCCCAGATGGACGGACAGTCCGAGCGCACCATTCAGATATTAGAGGATATGCTTTATGCTTATGCTATGAATTTCGAGGGTTCTTATGATCAGTTCTTGCTGCTTGCAGAGTTTGCCTACAATAATAGCTGCAAATCGAGTATTCGGGTGGCTCCTTAGGAGGCCCTATATGGGAGATAATGTCGTTCTCCAGTTGGTTGGTTTGAGCTGGGAGAGGCTAAGTTATTGGGCACAGATTTGGTTCGGATGCCTTGGAGAAAGTCAAGTTGATTCACGACCGACTTCGTACAGTCACACACTCATGAAGGGAGTGACGAGGTTCGGGAAGAAGGGCAAGTTGAGCCCTAGGCATATCGAACCTTTTGAGATCTTTGAGAGGATTGGTGAGGTGACCTACAAGCTTGCATTGCCACCTAGCATATCTGCAGTTCTCCCGGTGTTTTATGTTTCTACGCTCTGGAAGTATTACGGTGATCCATCTCATGTTTAGACTTCAGCATAACCCAATTGGACAAGGATTTGACCTATATTAAGGAGCCAGCGGCTATCTTGGACAGACAGATCCAGAAGTTGAGATCAAAGAAAATTGCTTTAGTGAAGGTTCAATGGAGGGTTCATCCGGCCGAGGAGGTGACCTGGGAGACCGAGCACGACATGTGGAGTCGCTATCCTCATCTATTCATCACTTCAGGTATGTCCTTATTCACGTTCGAGGATGAACGTTTATTTTAAGAGGGGGAGAATGTGACAAACCGACCGACCGTTTTGTGTAATTGCACCCCATTTCCCCTTTTGATGCTTCACACATGTGTTTTTATGGTTTTATGACTTACGAGGTTGATTAGTTTCGTTCTGGGAAGATTTCGGGTTGATTTGGACCGTTGATTCTTGACTTAGAAACTTAAGTTAGAAATATTGACCAAACTTTGACTTTTGTGAAAACAACCCCGGAACGGTATTTTGATGGCTTCGATAGTTTCATTCGTGATTTTGGACTTGGGCGTAAGTCGGAATCAAATTCAAAAGTCTGTAGGTTGATTTGTGTTATTTACCGAAATTTGGCAATTTAAAGTTGACAGTTTGACAGTAGGTTGACTTTTAGCTATCGAGTTCTTAATTTGGTTTTTGGACTTGGAATAGGTCCGTTATGCTATTTAGAACTTGTCTGCAAAATTTGGTATCGTTTGGTGTTGATTTGATAGGATTCAGACGCCTAGTTGCAATTTTAGAAGTTTTTGAAATTTACTTTGAAATTTTGCATTTTGGTGTCTGATTCGTAGTTCTAGATGTTATTTTTGTGTTTTGATCGCGCGAGCAAGTTCATATGATGTTTTTAGACTTGTGTGGATGTTTGGGTTGGAGCCCCGAGGGCTTGAATGAGTTTCAGACATGTTTTGGACTGAAAATGAAATTGCTGGTGTGCTGGTGCTTAGTTATCGCAATTGCGAGCACCAGCCTCGTAATTGCGAAGGTGACAGGGGGTGTTAAGATGTCACAAACGCGAAGGGGCATTTGTGGAGTCAGCAGGCTTGAGTGCTGGTTCGTAATTGCGATCATTTGATCGCATTTGCGATAATGGCCAGCTTCGCAATTACGAAGCCTTTGTTGCAATTGCGACTTCTGTGGAGGCTGTCAGGGTTTGAAAATGCGATCCCTGATTCATTATTTTGAGGGTTCGCTTTGTGTCACAAATGCGATATCTGCAGTTGGTCATAACGGTTGGGAGACGGGATTCTTTAACATATTCTCTCATTTTAGAACCCTAGACTCAGTAGGAGGCAATTTGAAGAGGTGATTTTCATCTACAAATATTGGGCAAGTGATTCTAATGAAATAAATACTGAATAGTTAATATTCCCATAAACAAGATTCAAGTAATGGAATAAATACTACACACTTAAATATTCAATACAAATCAAGGAATTGAAGAAATGAGTAAAAATGGATAAGAAAATCTCATCCAAAGTCTTCAAATCTTCAACTCCTAAGTGTGTTAGTGAAAGAACCCTAGTTCTAAGCTTGTATTTTCTGCCAAAGATATGCCAAAGATAATTTCCAAATGAGCTGGGTTGAGTATTAAATGGTTTGGGAGCCAAAAGCGTGAAATGTCCATTTTGTCCAGATTCTACCCAGTTAATAAGCTATGCGATCACAAAAACAAGCACCGCGATCGTGTGACCAACTTCTGCAAAGATACGCAATCGCACAAGGTGAGACGCATTTGCGAAGAACTTTTGACCAGGTTGACCGACCATTCATCTACGTGTTTGCGAGGAACCACGACCGCAGATCATAACTTCTCAAAGCCATGCGATCGCGGGCGGATCTACGTGTTAGCGAAAGACACTTGACTAGTCTTTGCCCAGACTTTCCTTCAACGTGTTCGCATGCCATCCCACGCGTTTCTGATACCTATTTTCCTGGACGTCCCCGATCGCACCAATTCCTTCTGCGATCGCGAAGAGAACAATTGGAAGCAGTAAATTTTTCCACTTTAAATTATTTTGACTTGTTTTCTTCCGTATCTTCTCTAAATCACATAATACCTGAAATATCCGAATAAACCTCAACAAATGCGTTAGTTTCTCAATAAAATCATACAAAAGTCTAAGTATCAAGAATAAATAAGTTGGTAAAGTACCAACTTACCAAACCCCCAAACTTAAACTATTGCTTGTCCTCAAGTAAGTCAACAACTAAGAACATCCTTCGATAGAATCAACACTTAAGCTCAATGGCACACCAACATCATGTCATGTAAAAAAGGTTCAAATTAGACATAGTTTAGTGATTTTGGTAGGTACCAACAATTAATCCAAAGCATATGAATCACCAACTTCTCACAAATTTCATTTCAATTCAAGTGCTCAAACACCATGTTAATCAAAGTACCAATCAAGTTATGAAACTAAAGCTTCAAAGTTTGCCTCTTTATTACAAACAACTTTCCCTTATTCATTCCTCCAAATTGAAAATTGGATTAAATTCACAAATCAAATCTAATGTGTCCTAACACTTAAGAAAGAATTTCACACTTATAAAATGCAATTTAAAACACAGATGGGATATCAAATGGAAAGAATTAACTCTCTTTCACACACACACACAAAGATGTTCGAATGAACACAAGTAGTGCCATAGGCTTGCTAACACACAAAGATGTTCGAATGAACACAAGTAGTGCCATAGGCTTGCTATTCATATATTTCTCCACTAATATAGACACACTTGGTTCAAAATCAATTAAGACTTGAAGGGTTATAATGTAGTATTTTGGTTAATATAGGATACAATTTGGGTAAGAGTGACTCAACATCTACAATTTGCAATAATTAAAGCACGCTTCCTTCAAAACCTTTTCCACCATTTCTTCATTTTTCATTTCACCACTTAGTCTTCCCTATATTCACAACTCTTTATTTTTTCTTCCTTTTTCTTCTTTCTTTCTTACTTTTTTCTTTTTCAGAACCCAAGGAAGGTTCCACTGTTTTCTAATATATTTTTGTGTTTTTTAATCTTTCACCTTTTAAGAAACTTCCACATCACAACTTTTCCAATCGTCCCCAAAACTTAGGCCTTTAGCCTATGTTTACATTTTAAATTACTTAAGAAAGTGGGATGCCAAAAGGTAGATCAATGCAGAACAAAAGGTAAAGCTTGTAACATGGTTGCCAAAGTAAAGGTTAAAGGCTAAAAAATGGTTGACTAGGGGAAATATGCAAAAGTAGGAAATTTAAGGCACAATAATGGGTCAAGGAAGTCCTAACATTATTTTCAAACCAAATTAGTCTAGGATTTCACCTTGAAACACATTTCGGGCAAGTTCTAAATTACGAATAATGCAAAAGAACTCATAATAAATCTCACGACACATGACACATGCAAACTCGCGTGAAATATTAATCCAATATCCAATAGAAACCATTGAACTCAAAGAAAATCACATGTAGCCTAAAGGACAATTTAGTGAATCAAAGAGCCAAAAATTGAACCTAAAAGTCACAACAAGGATTATCACTTCAATCATATTTTATTTTAAACCACCAATAATTCATATGCTAAAGTGTAAATGTGTTGATACCAAACAAACCACACGTTAGTTTATGGACAAAACGATCACACCCAATAACCATTTTATTCACTACTAGCTACTAAACTAACTTTAAAAAAAAATTGCCTAAAAAGAAAAAAACTGAACAAGACTGATCCCTTAAGAAAGTTGTCATACCATCCATCACAGGGAAAAGTCACCTGGTACGACACAAATTATTTTCTTGGAAAAAAATTGTGGCATAAAAAAGACCAAAGAGTGTAATTAATACTACTACAAGTAAATAAAGTAACAAAATAAAATAAAATAAACTAGTATTAACATGCTAGTAATAAACTACAAAACATCACTAATAAACTACAAAATAACTAATCTATCAAGTTCACAAAATAGTCATGCTCCACATACATCCATCACATATAAATGAACACCCCCAACAGCAAGTGTTGCACTGTCCTCAATGCAACTAAAAAAATGGTAAAATGGTGCGAGGTGCTCCTTGAAATCAGTATTACTCGGAGCTGGAGGTGGAGGGAAATTTGAGCTCCAAATTCTCCTCCTCCTCATCATCTGATTCATGTGTGCCATACAATGAACTCAGGTTTTGCATCATTTTGGACATGAATTTGCTCTTCTTTTTCTCATGCTCCTTGAACTTTAGCTGTTGCCTCTCAATCTTTCCGTGCCTCCGGCTCATGTCGTCTAACTTGATTTTGATTGCTTTTTTGCTCTTAACTACATCACTCGGAGATGGATTGTCATTGATCCCAATAGAAGTGCCCTCCCTAGACGGACAAAAAGGAATGCCAGTAACAAGTTGGCGAATGTGTGCATCAACGCCATAGATTGATTGGAGAGGTGGCGCATAGTGGGAGGTCCGAAATAAAGTGGTCAAATGGGGTCATATGGCCCTACTAAAGATGTAGAGGTACCATCAGGCCTAGTGGTAGTCTCCGTAAACTGCCCAAATGAAGGATATGAGACATTATCCTCCTCTTCTTCTGCCCATTACTTCGTCCCTTTCTGAGCAATGGATAAATTGCCTTGTCTGAGCCCTTCTCAGAATCATTTGGATCCTTTAGCACCCGTGAATCATTGCACAACTGAGTGATCAATGAGGAAAAGAATAGACTCTAAGATCTCCCATTACATGCTTCCTTAATATCACTCACCATATGCTAGCCCATGTTCACCGATAAGTCATCCATAATAGCAACAATCATCAATGCCTTCTCAGTCATCACCTCAGACTCATGTCTAGATGGTATGATTTTGGCACCAATAATGGACAACGAAGTCTTGGCTTCAGCTATGAATTTAGAAGACTCAACCCCTTTGTGCAATTTTTCCCAAGTTGGGGTTACCCTATCATAAAGATTTTCCACCAACCATTGGATTCCTCTCTCCTTTTCTCTGGCTTTGTATACCTCATTGTCGGTATTAGGAAGGCCAAAGGGTGAATTTAGTACCATCGAACCAAAGTTGACCTTCTTATGTAATGACCTAGCGAGTCCTGTTGTGTATTTTAGTCCCGTTCCCCTATTTATTGCCTCTTCTATGTTCATTTGTGGTTATGACTTACCGGGGTGGTCGGATTGGTTTTGGAGAAGTTTCGGAATGAATTGTGATACTTAGTCCCAAGGTTGAAAGCTTAAGTTGAAATAGTTGACTGAAGTATGATTTTTGTGTAGACAACTCCGGAATAGTGTTTTGATCGTCCCAATAGCTTCCTATGGTGATTGTGGACTTAGGCATATGTCCAAATGTTGATTTGGAGGTACGTAGTTTGATTTGTTGTTCTTTGGCAAAAGTTGGAAAGTTGAAGGTTTGACCGAGAGTTGACTTTGTTGATATCGGGTTCGAATTTTAGTCTTAGGATTGGGATAGGTCCGTTGTGTCATTTGGGTTGAGTGTGCAAAATTTGAGATCATTCGGAGTTGATTTGATATAGTTCGGAATTAGAAGTTAAAAATACATTAGTTTCATTAGGCTTGAATTGGGGCGCGATTCGTGGGTTTGATGTTGTTTGATGTGATTGAGGCTTTAAGTAAGTTTGTAGTGTATTATAGGACTTGTCGGTATCTTTGGATAGGGTCCCGGTGGCCTCTAGTGTCATTTAGATGGTTGGTAGATCATATTTGGACTTAGAGGAATGGCCGTAGGTGCGAAACCGCAGAAATGGCCTCTTGTGTGCATATGCAAAGTTGGCTTGGCAGGGGGAATGGTCATAGATGCACAGAGGTTTCCACAGAAGTGAATGCGCTTTTGCGAGTGGTGCATAACACATCTATAAACAAGACCCTATTAGACACGGGTTGTAGATTCCCTAGGATAGAACTACTCTGATACAAAGTTTGTCATTCCCCAAACCTGGGGCGCAAGACCGGCATCTGGTGCCTCACTTAACCGAGCTTACCAACTTGAGACTGAGTGACTTTGAATATACAATGTCATACTTTGGCCATAGGGCCACATTGCAAGATAATTTGTGAAACAAAATATAAAGCTGAACGAAAACTAACTCTGATTGAATATCAGTATAAAGATGGGTTGACAAGGCCGTCATAACTACTACAACTAACAAACCAACAAAAATATATATACAAGGCCTACAAGCCCAACATACTACACTGACTGACAGGATATGTTTACAAGCCTCTACTGATGGATGTACTGCGGTCATAACACGGCCCTGACCTAACAATAATATATATATATATATACACACACATACATATACATATATATACAATATGTACTCAAAACTCTAGACCCAGCAACTCCGATAGCCTACCGATCAAGCTGAACACAAACAACACCTATGGAGGAGGTCTACTAGTCTGTCTATCCGAACCTGCATGCATGAAATGCAGTGTCCCTAGGAAAGGAATGTCGGTATGAAATAATGTACCGACTATGTTAGGCAATAGAATAACTAAAAGCTTAAACTGAACTGGTAATATAATAACTAAAAGTAATTGGGAGTCAAAGATGATCTAAAGATATGCTTACCTGCTGATACTTACTCAATCTCTCAATATAGTAAGTAAAACAGCTTTCCGGCCTTATTAGGCTCGATACGTGTAACTGCTCGACCATAGTAGGCTCGCTCATAGGCGCTCGACCATACTAGGCTCGATATCGCAGGAGCGGAGTTTGGCTGGAGCTAGGGAGGTGCGCTAGTGCCTGGAATTTTTGCATCTGCGAGCCCACAAGTGCGTGTGGTTGGTCGTAGAAGCGGTCTCGCAGGTGCGGACTTAGGGACTGCAGGTGCGCATGTTCGAGACTTTAGTGGTTTCTGCATATGCGGAATATTAACAGCAAAATGGCATCGCAGTTTGTGACAGATTAAGCCGTAGGTGCGAGAATCGGTGGGCAGAAGTATTAAAATAAGGGTTTGGTCATTTTATCATAGTTGGAATTTTAGAGATTGGTTGGAGGCGATTTTTGGGAGGCCTTTTGCTACAATTAAGGAGGTAAGTAAACTTTGATCACTTTTATTGATAAATATTGATTACCAATTGATTATTACCCCTAGTTTATGTGAATTTGGAGTGAAATTAGGGATTTTTAGGCTATGTTAATGGAGAGTGAGATTTGGTGATTTGAGGGTCGATGGATGGAATTGGATTAAATTAGTATGGTCGAACTTGTAAGTGAATAAATTTTCGAAATATGTGAATTTTGTTGGGTTCTAGGATGCGAGCCCAAGGTTGACCTTTTGGAGTGACTTTGTATATTTGATTCAAGACTTTAGCTTTATCATTTAGAATTGTTTCTTATAGCTATTATCAATGGTATTAAGTTACTTTGGATATATTTGAATTGCTCGGAGGTCGATTTGCATGGCAAGGGCTTTTTGGAGTATTGATTTGCACGTTTTATGGTACGTAACATATCTAAACTTTGATTTGAGGATATTTAACCCTGGGAATAATGTTATATGAAGGGTTTTGGGGTGACGTACGCACTAGGTGATGAGCGTGTATGCGTGCACTGGTGTGTTCATGATTTAAGGTTGCTTTTAGGCTATTATGAGGTTGTTTTCCTGTCATGCCTTGTTATATCCCACGTTTTCTAAACCTGTATGATCATTTTAGTTCTGATTCATGTTAGAAATCATGTCTAGGCTAAGTGCTATTGGTTTGAGACTTGTTAGGACTATTCTTGCCGTTTTTTAGTTATTTGCCTTGATTGTACACATACTTTCAATCATGATACTACATCCGTGTATGATATCTCTGTCTCCATACGTTATTATTTGATTCCTCACATGTTGTTGATACTTAAAAATGTGTAACGTTTTTGAAATTGAATATTGTGAGGCGTAGGCACGGTGTTTTATATATGTGCTTGATGATGGGCAGTATGCCACATACCTGTACAGTGCTAAGTATGATTATTCTTGATGGATCCATTGTGATATTGTTGTTTTGACATGTATATTTGACATGTAGGTATAGAGAAGTATTTTCCTCATGCTAGCTAGTAGATGAAATGTTTTATCTATGTTGAGCTTACATTGTTATACTTGGAAAACATGCCTAAATTAATGAAATGTGAACAAGTTCAGCGTCATATCATTGAGTTGCCTACTTCTACTGTTTCCTTTATATTCTCAACTATTGCTGGTTATTGATAATGGTCTCTGACTGTTGTTTCTAAGCTCGTCATTGCTTTCAGCCCAAGGTTAGTATTGTTACTTATTTAGTACATCGGATTGTTTGTACTCACACTACACTCTACACTTCGTTTGCAAATCTACGTACTTCCAAATGAGGTGATATCTAGAGTTCTGTTGCTACCAACTATTTGGGAGACTACAAGGTAGCTGCTATACCGTGCGCAAACCTTGGGGTTCTCTTTCATTATTTCTACTATTACTGTTCTTTTATTCAGACAGTTGTATTGAGAATTTGGCCTTGTATTTTGATACATCAGTAGTGCTCGTGTACTCGTTGATACCAGATCTTTGGTATGATTGTAGTAGTATTATTGTTGTTCAAATCAGCTATTTCAGAATATATCCGATGTTAAGTTTATTAAACCATGTTTAATCAAATTCATAGTTATTATGTGACTGTTGGCTTGCATAGCAAGTAGTGTTAGGCGCCATTGCAGCTCTCGTAGGAGTGGGTTATGACAAGTTGGTATCAGAGCACTAGGTTGCTTAGGCCTCACGAGTCATGAGCAAGTTTAGTAGAGTCTTGTGGATCGGTACGGAGACATCTGTACTTATCTTCAAGAGGCTACCAAACTATTAGGAAACTTCACTTTCTTGCATTCTTGTCGTGCAAATTTGTTATTTCCGAAGTTTGAACCTTGACTCTTCTATTCTCTCACAGATGGTGAGAACATGCGCAACCGGAGCAGGCGGATGACCACCAGTACCACCAATTACAGCTGCCGGAGGTCGGGGGCACGGTAGAGGCCGAGGTGGAGCTCGTACTACAGCCAGAGCAGCACCTATGAAGCTTGCTCTAGCTGAGGAGTAGGTACCAGATATTATTGAGCCGGTGGGACCAACTGATAGCATACTTGTTGTTATCACCAACTCAGGCACCGGTAGTGCCTATCATTATTCTTGGCCTTCAGGAGGCCTTAGCTTAGATTTTGACTATGTGCACAAGCCTCGCTCAAGTAGTTTCAATCCCAGTTGCACTAGCTACCTCATAAGCCGGGGGAGGTGCCCAGACTCCCCCTGCCCGCACTCCAGAGCAGCTAACTCTGGGCCATTAGGCACTGGGAGTACTCTAGTTCAGTCGGTTGCTGCTGATAGGGCCGAGGTTGGTCCACCTATGAGTGATGAGGAGTAGAAGAGGTTGGAGCAGTTCAGGAGGCTCTAGCCTCCAGAGTTCAGCGGAGAGGAGTCGGAGGATGCTTATGATTTTCTAGACACGTGTCAGTAGATTCTTCGCACAACAGGTATTTTTGGAGGCTAGTGGAGTTGCATTTGCTACTTTTCAATTAACAGGGGCAACCTACAGATAGTGGTAGGCTTATGAGTTGATAGGCAGTTGGTGTAGAGCCACTTACATGGCATGAGTTCTAGTTCTCTTCTTAGAGAAGTTTGTCCCACAGACTTGTAGGGAGGAGCTGCATAGAGATTTTGAGCAGCTACGCCAGGGAGCTATGATTAAGACTCAGTATGAGATGAGATTCGCGGATTTGGTCCGTCATGCTATATGGTTCGTTCCCACTGAGAGAGAGAGGATCAGGAGGTTCACTGATGGCCTCAACTATGGTTTACGTTATAGTTTGGTCGAGAGGCCAAAACGAATGCTAGGTTTGATCGGGTGGTCGAGATTGCTAGGCACTTGGAGGAGGTTCGCAGGCTTGAGCGCCATAAGCGGGAGGGCAAGAGGCCCCGTGGTTTAGGTGGTTTGAGGGGTACCTCGTCTAGAGGTCAGTCACAGCACAACAGAGGTCGTACTTATAGGCTCGCTCAGATGGCATGTCAGGTTCCTCGTGGTTCTCTAGCTAGCCATGGTTCTTACAACACTCGTCCAGTTCAGTCATCTTTTAGTGCACTCCCATCTCATATCTCATACTGTGCTCCATCAGTTCGGGGTTCGTTAGTACCGGGTTCTTTCGGTGGTTATTCTAGTTCTTGAGGTCCGATTCAAGCCCCATAGTCATTTCCTGTTCGAGGTTGCTATGATTATGGAGAGTTGGGGAATATGAGAAAGTATTGTCCCTTTCATTATAGAGGTCCATTGAAGCAGGGAGGCCAGACTCTAAGTCCTGCACCAGTTGCTACACCACCCGCTCAGCCAGCTTGGGGTGGAGGTCATGCGGGCCGAGGTCGTCCTAGAGGGGGAGGTCAATCAAGTAGATGTAAGGCTCGTTTCTATGCATTTCCCACTAGACCATAGGCAGTTGCTTCCGAAGTTGTGATCACAGGTATTTTTTTAGTGTGCCAAAGGGATGCTTCAGTATTATTTGACCATGGTTCCGCTTATTCATATATGCCATCATACTTTGCTCGTTATTTAGATATGACTCGTGATTCTTTAGCTATGCCTGTTCATGTATCTACGCTTGTGGGTGATCTTATTTTTGTGGATCGTGTATATCAGTTGTGTTTGGTCACTATTGGGGGATATGGGATGAGATTTGATCTTTTATTGCTTAGCATGGTTGATTTTTACATGATTTTGGGCATGGACTAGTTGTCGCCATATCACGCTATCCTTGGTTGACATGCTAAGACTGTGACGCTGGCAATGCAGAGGGTGCCAAGGTTAGAGTGGAGAGGTTCCCCCGATTATGTTCCTAGTAGAGTTATTTCATATTTGAAGGCTTAACAGATGATTGAGAAGGGATGTTTGGCATATTTGGCCTTCGTGAGGGATGTTAGTGCTGATACTCCTACCGTTAAGTCGGTTTCGGTAGTGAGAGATATCCTAGATGTATTTCTAGCAAACCTGTTGGGCATGCCACCTGACAGGGATATTGATTTTTGCATTGACTTGGTATCGGACACTCAGCCCATCTCTATTTCACCGTATCACATGGCACCTATTGAGTTGAAGGAGTTGAAGGAATAGTTGCAGGAGCTACTTGATAAGGGCTTCATCAGGCCTTGGGTGTCACCTTGGGCTGCACCAGTTCTATTTGTGAGGAAGAAGGATGGTACCATGAGGATTTGTATCGACTACAAGCAAATGAATAAAGTTACAATTAAGAACAAGTATCCACTACTACGCATTGATGACTTATTTGATCAGATTCAGGGTGCTAGAGTGTTTTCGAAGATTGATTTGATGTCGGGATATCATCAATTGAAGTTTCGAGATTCTGACATTTCGAAGACAACATTAGGACCCAATATGGTCTCTATGAGCTTCTAGTGATGTCTTTTGGGCTGAACAATGCCCCAACAGACTTAATGTACTTTTGATTGGGGCATAATGCCTTGATATTAAATTTGAGATGACGTGTGTGATATCTCTATCTCAGTACGTTCTTATTTGATTCCGCACATATTGTTGATGCCTCATATGTGTAACAATTTTTAAATTGAATATTGTGAGATGTGGTTAATTGGGACATGACCAGTTGATGACTGAACTTGGGCCATAATGCCGATTGATATTGATTTTGAGGTGACGTGTATGCCAAGATCATATTGGGCAAAGTGTTATTGTATTAGGGCGATGCGTGCACCAGGCCCCATTATTTGGGCTCTACCCTCCGGAGTTTGACATACTAGCAGTAGGCGCATGCACAGTGTTCTATATACGTGTTTGATGATGGGCAATTATGCCAAGCACCCGTATGGTGCTAAGTGTGATTATTCTTGATGGATCCACTGTGATATTGTTGTTTTGACATGTATATTTGACATGTAAGCATAGAGAAATACCTTCCTCATGCTAGCTGGTAGATGAAATGTTTTACGTATGTTGGGCTTAAATTGTTATATTTGAAAAGCATGCCTAAGTTTTTGAAATGTGAATAAGTTGAAAGTATATCATTGAGTTGCCTGCTTCTACTGTTTCCCTTATTTTCTCAACTGTTGCTGGTTATTGATATTAGTCTCTGACTATTGTTTCTAAGCTCGTCACTTCTTTCAGCCCAAGGTTAGTGTTGTTACTTAATGAGTACATGGGGTCGTTTGTGCTCTGACTACACTGTGCACTTTGTGTGCAGATCTAGATACTTCCGGACGAGGTGATCTCTAGAGCTCTGTTGCTACCAGCTTTTTGGGAGACTACAAGGTAGCTGTTATACCGTGCGCAAACCTTGGGGTTCTCTTTCATTATTTCTACTATTACTGTTCTACTATTTAGACAGTTGTATTGAGAATTTGGCCTTGTATTTTGATACATCAGTAGTGCTTGTGTACTCGTTGACACCAAATCTTTGGGATGATTGTAGCAGTATTGTTGTTGTTCTTATCAGCTATTTCATGATTTTTTCGCTGTTAAGTTTATTAAACCATTTTAATCCAAATTCTTAGTTATTATGTGACCGTTGGCTTGCCTAGCAAGTAGTATTAGGTGCCATCGGCTATGGTAGGAGTGGATTGTGATAAATTGGTATCATAGCACTAGGTTGTTAGGTCTCATGAGTCATGTGCAAGATTCGTAGAGTCTTGCAGATCGGTACAGAGACGTCTGTACTTATCTTCGAGAGGCTACTGAACTATTAGGAAACTTCACTTTCTTGTATTCTTGTTGTGTGAATTTGTTATTTGCAAAGTTTGAACAGATGGTGAGTACACGTGCATCCGGATTAGGCGGACGACCACCAGTACCACCAATTAGGATTGCAGGAGGCCGGGGTTGCGGTAAAGGCCGAGGAGGGGCTCGTACTGCAGCCAGAGCAGCACCTTGAGCAGGTACCAGATATTATTGAGCCGGGGGGACTAGCTCAGGCACCGGTAATGCCTATCGTTATTCTTGGCCTTTAGGAGGCCTTAGCCCAGATTTTGACTGGATGCACAAGCCTAGCTCAGGCGATTTCGATCCCAGTTGCACCAGCTACCTCACAAGCTGGGGGAGGTGCCCAGACTCCTGGCTCCCGCACTCCAGAGCAGCTAGCTCCGAGCCATCAGACACCGGGCATACTAGTAGTTCAATCGGTTGCTGCTGATCTGTCCGAGGTTGGTCCACCTATGAGTGATGAGGAGAAGAAGAGGTTGGAGCGGTTCAGGAGGCTCAAGCCTCCAGAGTTCAGCGGAGAGGAGTCAGAGGATGCTCAGGATTTTCTAGACAGGTCTCAAAGG